>CM076571.1:414181291-414315884 GCA_034641835.2 Pinus albicaulis
ATAGTATGAAGTTGTTTATACTTTAGCATAAAAAAGAGAGGAATGCAATGTATTTCTATTTTATTTTATATACATGAAGCGATCGTCAACCTTAGGTTGATATATATATATATTTTAAGGTTAAGATCTGAGCAACTTCCTGAGCGGAAGTCACAATCATACAAAGAAGCTTACGGATAAGCTATTGCGGGGGGTGAATTAGCCCGTTGGTTATCAAATCCCGACCCCCCGCAGTTGACCGGTCAGATCTTAGAAATATTGTGATCAATGGTTCAGATTAATTACGGGGGGTATGGATCGAACTTCTCCGTCGTACTCACAGACCCCCCGCATGATGTCATCAGCCGAGATGGAAGACAGCTGTCATCCACTGTCAACTGTTTCTCCGCGTCACTCCTGCATTTATTATGGTTTCCGTAGCCTATAAAAGGGGTTTTTCCGTCCCGTTTGATTTATATGTGACTGTTTGCCCTGTTTAACTGCATCCCGCCACCTTTGCATTACCCATTACCTCGCGAATTGCTTTCGAATTCCTGTCAGCCATGGCCAAGCGAACATCGTTGTCTGGTTCATCAAGTCTCAGTCCCCTCCTAGATAGCGAGAAGGATGTTCATGATACCGCGTCGTCCATCAACCACCCCCTATTGCATTACCAAGTAACCCTGAACACTGACAAGTCCCCTGTGTTCTCTACTATGAAAAGTTCGGGTGTGTTGTCTGCTTGTGTTCCGAAAACTCACTTCTTCCCCAAATTCATTTCTTGGTTAGTTTCGTCTATGTACCCTGGCAAGTGTTTCGTTATGAATTCTCAGGGGGAAAATATCCTGCAGGTTTCAACACAATTAATGCGTCAAGCATTATGTTTTCCAGAAGACGAGTCTCCATTGCAGTTCTCCGAAGATTCGTTGGCTCAGTATTTCGAGGAGCTTTCAAATGAAGAGTTTAATCGTTGCATGTCGTTTTTGATACCAAGTCCAGAGAAAACTCAATTTGAAGCAGGAAAGTTCAGTTTGGAGGCGTTCAGTGTTCAGTATAGGCCATTTCTTAGCTGCATTACAGAAATTTTGGGAAGAGATGATGATCAAGAAATTGATAAAGCAGTCTTGGGAATGTTCACTCTGATGATGAAACCAGGTGTGGTGCTAGACATCCCGTCTTTTTGGCAAGAAGTAGTAAATTCCCAATTGATCGCCTTCCCTCTAATAGGTTTTTTCAGATTTCCATCATTGGTATTCTACTTATTTTTATATCAAAATGTTGAAGAGTTCATGAGTGTGGGTTTAAATATAATGGATAGTAATAAAAATAAGCAGTCAGTTTTGCTTTGGACCGATATGGTTAGAAAAGAAGAGAACGAAGCCGGGCTATTTGAATTTGCTGACCATTTCATGTCTACTGCTTATAAAATTCTAAATGGAACTCTTCCTCCATGCTTTCTGCCAAAGGCCCAGGAGTTCTTACAGTTAGGATCCAATTGTAAATTTGGAGATTGGTTTATATTTGAAGATTACTCTGAGATAAGGCTGTATGGAGTTAGTATTGAGCCCTATAGGCTCCCAACCTTTGTTCCCATGAGACTTTTTGCTTTGGAATTTATAAGGCAAAGTCTTAATGTAGATCAAGTTCATTTTCTGCCCACGAAGAAAGGATTGATGTACAAGTTGCCTATGAGTGTATGCCCTTTTGTTGTCAACACAAGACAAACTTTTGAAGAGGTATCAAAAATATTGGAAGGGACGCAGTTGTTGTTGGGAGAGAAATGGCCCTATGATCCACATGGAATAATTTCTCAGAAAAGGGTCGAGAATGGGTATGTTGCATTTACTCATGTAAGTAAACCTGATTTGGAGAAACTGGCTAATCCAGGAGGGTCAAGTTCATCGAAGACCAGTATTCAAACACCTGCAATTTTGGAAAGAATGAGCAAAAGAGGTAGAGAGGATGTTATTGAAATCGATGATGAGGAGCCCCGAGAGGAAAAAAGGACCAAACTAGCAGAAGACCATTCCTCCAATTCACCTGGTTTTACTCTCCAGGTCAATGAAGAACAAGATTTCCCCTCATCTCCTAATAGACAGGAACTTCATTTGGAGAAGGCTCCTTCCATGAAGCAAGTGTTCACACAGATTGAGGAAAGGAACCAGAGGATAAAGGCCAATATAGAAGCACAAGCAGAGCACAATATACTTGCTGACCAAACCAGATTATTGACTGTGATGGATTTGGAGAAAGATCAGTTTAAGATGGCTCTGTCACATCCGACAGGAATGTCCCTTGGACCTTCGGGAAGCTTTAAGGAGTTAAACATAGTCATGGATGTTAAAAAAATCCCCTTGTGGGACAAAATGAATCTTCACATGCAGACCGGTCAGCTGATTGTAAACGATTTGAGAAAGACCAATGCTACAGCAGTCAAGACTGAAAACATGCTTGCTAAGGTCATCAAACAATGTAAAATGGAGAAATCTAATGCAAGGGCATTAACAACTCAAAATGAAGAGTTGAAGAAGATCATTATGAAAATCGGTGTGGATCCAAATGATAAAGCTGCAATTCAAAAACTTATGAAAAGTGCAGAAGCGGAAATATCTTCATTAAGGAAAAAGTTGAAATTACCAGCTACAGAGCACTCATTGGCGGCCGAAGTAGCTGAGGTTGAAAAGGAGAAAGAGGAATTGCGACATCAGTTGATGAAGAAGGACGAAGAACTCACTAAGGTAAAGCAGACTGCTATAACCTTACAGAATCAAATCAAGAACCATACTTGTACTTTTGATTTTTCTGCAGGTGGAGATGATCCTCAAGCCCAGGTTGTTCAGCTAAACACAGAATTAAAGATGGCGGAAAGAGATTGTAAACAAGCCCAGTCAGAATTGGCCACAGTTATCAAGATGATGCAAGGATGGGAAGGAAAAGCACATGAGAATGAGCAGAAGCTACAGAAAGATGAGGATGAAATCAAAGAGCTCAAGGAGAAATTAAAGGGAAATATTTCCCTTATCAAAGCTATGGATATCATCTGGAACGAGATCATTTCAGAAATGCAGTCAAAAAGGGATTCCATGAATATAATTGCCAGAGAGAAAAACATTGTTTCAGAGCATGAAAAGGAGCTATTATCGGAGAAGCAGGCCGCTATTAAAAGAGCGAATTGGGCCAGAAAATTCATAAATTTTATTAATGCCAAGACAGATGAAGAGTTAAGAGATATGGGGATACAAGATAGGTACTTCTATGCTGAAGAGGTAAATAAAATGATCATCAAAAACGACCTTCTAAAGGCCTCAGAGAAGCGGTTACAGGGAATTAAAGAGATAATTAAGAAATTTGATATTTCATTTGACAAGTTGACGAGAACAGGTTTGCCCTCGTGCTGGACGGAGAGAGGGGAGATTATGTCCTGGAAATTCTATGAAGATCAGTTGATATTTGCAAAAATCAGAGCAGATGGCCGGCATGAGAAGACACAGATTTTGAAGGGAGAAATGGTATTTAATTTCTTACAAAGGCATTTCCTTCTGCTATGGATGGTGAAGACATTGTTCATAGGTAATCTTACTCACAGTCAGGTTGTTGCGTTTACACTGGAATATCATCGTTATAAGAACGCTCCGACGACTCAGGATAAGCTCTGGAAAGAATGCAAAATATTTTCTATGGACACAGACAAAGGAACTCCAGCCACTCAGCCACAAGTAGTCGTTCAGCCACCAATAGTCATTGAGACAGCCAATATTTCAGGAGCATCAGCTCCCTTAGATTAGGGATTGTCACATTTTATTATGTTTTAAATGCAGTCATGTAAATCTAATAGAACTTTACGAGGCATGTACCTCCACTAGGTGAGAAGTTAAGCAGTTAGAGTTAGTTAGAATCGGTTTCATTACTGGAAACCATTTTGATCATATTGTATTTAAAGACAATGGAAAGAAGGAAGAGGGTTCCGAGTTTTGGACCTTGAAGGCTAATTTTGTACTGAACAATATTGAATGAATGAAAAGTTTTGCAAGTTTCCATTATTCCATCTGTGTTGAAGAGTTTTCTTGGTTTTCATTTCATTTCCATATCTGTGAATAAAGTAGAGTGATTTGAGCAGCAGGTCTCTTGATATTTATGTATCTAAGAGTTAAACATCCTTAATGGGCACTCCTCTATTTTAGCTTTATTGTTACTCACTTCTTCAGGATTTTATAATGGTAGTTTTTGTTTTAAGCAGCATGGCAATTTAAAATCCTTTCTTTATTCGTCTTCCTTTCGCTCACTTCAATATAAAGGGAACATGGCATTGCATAACTTATAAAGATTTGATATTTGGGAAATATATTATTAATATTTGAAGGTTTAATAAACAGAGACAGACATACACTTTTGTGACATAATCTTTAATGTCTTGAGCACGGATTCCTGTACACAGCAAGGAATTGTTTCTCAAGGAACAACAGAACTGTTGGATTAAATGGATATTGGAGATTGGAGGGCTGAAATTAACCCCAATAATGAAAGGGATTTGGGGAGTTTATGTACAAAAAATAGACTTTTTCATGGGATAAAGTGGTAAGGGAGGGTTTTAAAAGGGCTTGACCCATGGTTAATACTACGGTAAGGGGATATCTATCGGGGGAAAGGGTTGAGTTATAATTTTAACTATGGGTAAAGGGATTTCGGGAAATAAACAAAGGGATGTGTTATGAAGTTTAGATTAAACAAAACTTCAATATTTTTGTTTTAAACATATAATTAAACATGTTTAAATATTTTTTATATATTTTTATTATATAGTAATTAAATCAAAATGATTTAACTACCATAAGGGGTGGGATTTTTATATAAAGATATATTTAGCCAAAGGGGTTATAAGGTGGGTATTTAATTTAAACATGTGGGAATTAATAACTTTGGCTAAAACTTTATTAATGGGTTTTTGGGGTTATTATATAAAAGGGAGTTATATAATATAGGAAAAGGTTTTTTCTATAGGGATTTAATATATAAGTTAAAATTAATATGAAAAGGGGACAAGGTATACTCAAAATACATAAAAATAACCAAGTAAGTGATGTTTAAAAGGCAAATTTGCATCATACTAACCTTATCACTTTAACTTATGATAAAATGTAAATTTGAGGGTTTAATGTTCTCATGTGATGAAGGAAATTAGTTAAATGGGAATTATAGTACCTTAAGTAAAAGAGAGGTTTTACTTAATATTATTTTGGGGAATGAATGCATGAAATGGAGTAATGATGTGATTTTGAGGGATTAATATAGGCATTTAACATTTTCCACTTATCAGCCATAGAGCCTTGGGTCCAGTCCTAACAGAAGTCAAGGAAATGCCTTGAGCCTTTCTGACTGATAGCTTAGAATATTTAATGACTATGGGAAGGGGAAGTTAGTTATTTGCAGCCCTGATGAATAATATTTACAATGATGCTTCTCACCTTCTTCTACCTACCCAATTTACTGCTAACATTTTTTCTTCCATTTTGATTAGGTGCATTTGTGCTAGCAACCTTTACAACATTTATTTTTATTGAAAGCAAATAAACTATCTAATTCTACACTTATTTCATCCAGGAATCCAGATTAAACTGTTGGATTCACTTATTCTCTATCTAATTACTGAATTGTCATGATTAAAATATATGACAATTCTTTATTCTCTATCTACAACATTTGAAATTGAAAAGTGACAAGTCAAGATTAAATTGTTCAACTCATCACAGATTATGGCATTTATTGACACTCTGCCATAATCAACTGCAAAAGGTAAAAATTAGTGGCATTTATACTTGCACACTTTCATGTTTTATTCATCTTTTTTCTTTTTGGGGTGTATTATTTTTTCTAAGTCCTTTGATTTTTCTTTTAGGACTTTTTACCCTCTTTTTGATTTTTTATTTTTTTATTTTTTACAAAATATGTGAATACAACTTGCAGAAGGAAAAGTATGTACAGATTTACAAGATTACTATCAGTCAAGTCAAAATTATGAATCCTATATTTATAGGTCACTAGCACTCATCATAAGCTTCATTGAACCAATTAATAAACTCGGGGAATGGGAATGTGGTCGGGGAAATCTGGTAGTATAGACCTGACTCAACAACTCTGAACCTATCTTGGCCCTTCAAATATCATTAAAACAACTCGAGTCTAGCATGGGCTACACTGAAAGGGTATGACGAGTCATGAATTCATGCATGAGCATAAATGAGGGGTTTAGGTCCAGGGGCAGCCCTGACCTCGCGAGCTTGAGGGGTTTCGGGTTCCGAATTTCTTGACTTTGCTTTTCCCATGACAATTTTGAAAACTAAAACAAAAGGAAAATGGTGAGGTAGAGGAATGACTAAATACCTACGAAAAATGAGAAAGCCCGAGGGGGAAAGCGATGCAGGGTTGAAAGTGACCTGATATTGGAGTTGGAGCTTTTCTGCACGACGGATTCGTAAAAAAAAAGTATTTTACTAAGTCTGGGTGTAAAACAAGGTTAAACATACTGAACTTTGCGGGAAATGAGGCTAGGACGACCACTATAGGGCTGACGTCATAAGGACGTCGACAATGGGACGCGTGGCGATAGGTTGTTGGCTATCGGGGACCGGGTAGTTGCAAGCCACGGGCCAGGTTAATACCCGTACTGGTCTTGTACGGGGGTCCCTAAACTTACCTTACCTTTCATTTACATAGCGCCACATGTACTCCTCAGAGGGCCCAACTAAGGTTTCGGCAGCTGCCTGTGAGGGCTTTCCATTACACTCCACCACCCAACGGAATGTTTCTGATTTGTTCCACCATGATGTGACGTCACGTGTTCCGGGGGGTATGTATCCATCTCCTTCCACTTCTCCATAGTCCCCCTGGAAAGCCTTGCATGTGTCCTTCTCCATTGTGTTGTTCCGCCATGTGGAACGTTGCTTCTTGCTTGACTGTTTAGCACCTTTAATCTTATATCTGCGCTCGCGCCATAAAGGATTTTTGTACCATACTACCTTTAATCTCACTTATCCCGCTATCTTCATGGACCTTCTCTTTGTTTATTTCAGGTTCTCTCTTTTAGCTTCGTGTAAGGGCTGACCAAACAACATTGGCTCCACCTGGGGACGGCACATTCGTCCTCAAGCATGTCGAGAACTTCGTAGACCTTTTACAACATATTCCTTGAGAGTCCGAGCCTCTTCAAAAATTTCAAACATTCCTATGACAGAAAAAATAGCAAAAGTGAATGTAAAAGCAACAGATATATACACTATATACATCAGGCCTCTGAGACCTTTGTCAATACTAAAAGTATGGTTTTAAGAACTACCCATTTACAGGCGCCTCGATCAAGTCACCTTCCAGGTTTTCAGTTATGAAGGTGTTGTTGCCTCACTTCGGCAATCTTGAATGGCCTGAACCACAACGGGTCAAACTTTCCATGTTTACCTTTTTCAGCTCTTCTGATGTCCCACCTTAGTACCAAGTCCCCAAACTACATTTCCCTATCTTTAGTGTGTTGATCAAACAAGCCCTTCATCTTCTCCTAGTATTTGGTTAACCTGTCATTTACTTGGCTTCGAGTCTCTTCTAACTCAACCAACTGGTTCATTCTTCTGATGAGATAGTTAGGCTCTTCCTAGCTATATTGAAGGAACCTGGCCACAGGTAGAGCGAGATGAATTGAAGAAACAACTGCTCGACCATAAACCAGTTCATAGGGTGATTTACCTGTTGACCTTTTACTAGTAATTTGATTTGCCCAGAGGGTGAACTTGAGTTGGGAGTCCCAGTTTTTCTGATTTTCGTTTATAGCCTTCTTTAATGCTCTTACCAGAGTTTTGTTTGAATACTCAGCCAACCCATTTCCTTGGGGATAATAGGCTATAGAGTGCCCCAAGGTGATATTGTACTGTTGACATAAATTAACAAACTTGGAAAATTTGAAAGCTTGAGCATTATCTGTCACTATCTTAACTGGGAAACTAAATCGGGATATGATATTCTCCACCATGAACTTGATCACAATTGCATCAGTAGCATTTCTTGCTGGTGTCGCTTCTACCCACTTAGTGAAATAGTCAGTGGTCGTAAGGATCCACTTATGCTAACCACTTGATGATGCGTGAATTTCCTCAATAAAGTCGATACCCCATTTCTAAAAAGGTTCTTCTATATGTACTGGGATCATGGGTAGGGGCGCAAATTTTTGTTTTTCAACAAACCTCTGGAACTTATCACATGCACTAACCTAAGCATGTACCTCTCCAAACAATTTAGGCCAGAAGAAACCTGCTTTCAATATTTTGTGGGTTGTGGCCCGCCAACTGTAGTGACCTCCGCAAATGCCTTCATGGAATTCGGCCATGATTTCCTCCACTTCTAACTCTATTAGGCATAAGAGCGGGATTCCCGAAGGATCCTTCAAATATAATCGACCATTGGCAACAATATATTTATGAGATCTCAGTCTCAGAGTTCGGTATTTAGTCTTATCAAAGTTTAGAGGACACCAGAGAGTTAGGAGGTCCTCTACAATGTCCTTACACCAAATACTGAGCAATTACTTCATGTTTGTTTTCTGCATGGTAGTTTCTATCCCGGGCTGTTCAACTGTACCTTCAGGTATCTCTCCACCTTCCATAGATAGATTTATTCCCAATGCCTGGAAATTTGATTCAGACAAGATTTTTTCTAGCCCCTGTCCTTTGATGAGCTTCGTGGGGCAAATTTCTAATTCATATTCTTGAATCTTGGCTATCCTTTTACCTCTCTTGCCCTCACTGTCCCCCTAAATCAAGATGTCTTTCACCACAGCCATAGGCACGAAAGCGGTTATGGCTGACTATAGCACATACATTCGAAAAGCTTTTAGGGACTTTACCAGGACATATGCTTGCTTCTCCAAAATTTTGTACTTCAATTCGGCGTCCCAAAGCACTTGACTGAAAAAGGAAATGGGCTTCCCATACCCAGCTTCATTTTTCTGTAATAATACTGCAGCTACAGTATGTGGGGACGCAAATGAGAAGATCATGAATGGCTTACCATAGTCTGGCCCGCTAGTACTAGGGCTTCTTCAAAGGCACTTTTAATTCGGTTGAATGCTTCTCTTGATTCTGGCGTCCATTTTACATCATTGTTTTTTCCAAGAATCTCGGTGATATGCCGAACTATTTTAGCATAGTTCGGGATGAATCTTCTCAAAAAATTTATGCGTCCAAGGAATACTTGGACCTCCTTCTTGTTTCGAGGTAAGGATATGCCATTAATTACCTCTACCCTTTTTGGATCACTCTTCACTCCAACTTTAGTTTCAATATGTCCTAATAATTTTCCTTCCTCTAAAGAAAACATTGAATTTTGAGGATATAGGGACAGACCATACTGCAGCACTTGTCGAAATTCTGGCGCAAATTTTCAATATTTTCAACGTCATTCTTCGAGAAAACAGTGATATCATCCAGATATATCACCACGAACTTGTCTTTCTCTCCTACAAAAGCAATGTCCATCGCTTGCTGGAAAGTGGCTCCCACATTTATCAGGACGAAGGGCATTCAGACATACATGAATGTACCCCATGGTGTAGTGAATGTCATCTTCTTTTGATCTTTAGGGAGGACGGCCACCTGGTTATATCCGGAGAAACCATCCATCATAGACATTCAGGAGGATCCCACTACCTTCTGTAATATGTGATCCATATGGGGAGAGGATAGTTATCTTTAAGGGATGCTCTGTTCAAGTTCTGTAAGTCTACACATAGCCTTATTTCCCCTTTCTTCTTTCTGACCGGGACCAGGTTGGCTACCCACTATGAGTACCTTAAAGGGACAATGATCTTAGCCTTCAGAAACTTGTTGATTTCTTGCTTTATGGAAGGTAGTAGCAAAGGATTGATTTGCCTCAACTTTTTCTTATGTGGCTTAGCATCTCCTCTCAATGGGATTTTATGTTGTATGATATTGGTATAAAATGTTTTCAAATCTTGGTATGACCATGGGAAAACATCTCTGTAAGAATGAAAAAATTTGAAGTATTGGTCTCTGTATTCTTCTAGGACTCCTTTAGACAATTTTATGATTTTAGGATCCGCTTCTGTCCCAATATTTACATCATCTACTTGACCTTCCTCGGTCAATTTTTTAGGGCTAGTAGGGACATAATTTTTATCAAACAGTATTTCCAAAGGCACCAGACCTTGGGGGATCACGTTCCCTTTCAACTGTAGCACCTAATGTCCGACCACTGTCTCTTGCCATCTGTTTTGAGTTTGTGCTTCGATCTCTTCTTCTCCAGTATCAATGACCAAGTTAGAGAACTCACCGATAGTCTCCATAACGTGCTTCACCTGCTCTTCATATTCAAACACCTACCAGTGTTTGATATTATCCGGAATAGAGGGATGATAACGCACCTCAACTCCGTATCTCAAGAGCGGATTCTGTGGTGGATGGAAATTACTTGCTACCACCATGAGGGAATTAGCCATCCTGTTCTTATCTCTCGGCATGCATTGTATGTTGAACGCTAGAAAGAAATTCTCTACTAGGTCCCATACTTCATTTATGTATGCTCTTAACCGAGGATGTTTAGCTTGACACTGATTTTTAATCTGCCTCGCCACCAGCTCTGAGTCTCCAAAAAATTTGAGACTCTGAATGTTCATATTTTTGGCAGTTTGTAGCCCCAAAAGCAGTGCCTCATACTCTGCCACATTATTGGTGGCTTCATACTCCAACTTAAAAGAGAAGGGGACCAATTGCCCAATAGGGGAGATCAAGAGGATCCATGCCCCATTTCCTTCCCTTGAATTTTCTCCATCAAAGTGCAGATTCCACATCCCCTTTTCTTCATTATTTACAGATTGTTCCGGTCTCAACAGGTTGAATGTTGGTTCCTTTAAAAACTCTTGATCTTCCTTGAGCATTAGACAGGAAAATTCTCCCTCTTTGCTATATACCAGAGAAATGATTGAGCCTTTAGCTCTAGTCACCATCTTCACAAATCTGGACTCCCGATACAGCCTCCTTTCTTGCACACCAAACACCGAGATGGTTGCATAAGTGAGGTCAAGTTTAGTCGACCCACAAATTTCAGTCCCCCCTGGACCTAGACAACAACATCCCAAACTGGACTGGGATGTTAGTGACCACTATGTCCATAACCATTCTTTTGGCAGGAATCTAAGCCAAGTTCACCACCAAATCTTTAATCATCCCCAGGAATTTTACTCTCTTGGAATCAAAAGAATAGAGGTCCTTATATTGTCGGGTGATCTACAACCCTAGTTGCTCCATGATTGAAAAAGGCAATAGGTTATGTGATTCCCCCGAGTCCAACATACAATTGTGCAGCAATAGATCATGAATGAACAAGGATACATAAAATGGTGGGGTTGGTGAATCCAGCTCTTCTACATGTGGGCCAAATACTACCATAGGCATCTCCTCTTGAAGGTTAAGATTGTCGGGGGGAGGGGTTACTCCATGAGGGAGCATAAATTGTCACACTTGAGCTTTATAAGAAGGTTGCTTCAAAAGCTCAACTAAGGGGACAGAGATCTTAACTTTCTCTAATTCCTTTTGGAGATTAAAAATGGAAGGGCCCTTTTCTATGACAGCTTCCTTTGGTTCTTTAGGAAGGACTAGAGGCTTTTCAACTGCAACAGTATATCTAGGATTTGCAAGGGGATCAGGTAATGACTTATATGTGGATGGAGGAGTAAATTTCTGATGAGAGGGTTCTTCAACGGGTTTCTTACCTCTATTATCAATATTTTGAGTGACCGAATCTTTTGGAGGTGACTCTTCATCTTGATCTTGAGTACGAGTCCTTTTCCTAGAAGACCGAAGATCATACTTCTTGTGGAATTGTTCTTGCATAAAATCCACGAATTGTCTGCAATAATCATCAATGTCAGGATATTCAGTGGGGTTCACCTTCTCTTCTTCTTCTTCCCGTAGAGAAAGCTCTACATATTCCCCTTCTGAATAGGAAAGATACTGATCATCTTGTCCATTGGGAATATCTTCAGTAGGACCCTCCTTTTTCCCTTCCAAATATGGGGGGTTGTATGTGATCTTGCTGCTCCTTTCTATCCCTTTGCAATATCTACAAGGGTGGCTTTCGATACTATGGGTTATAACCCCTCTTAGGAGTAGTCTGAGATGGCCGGGAAGAAGCATTGTTTGCTTCTAACTTTAGTTTCACCAGTTTATTTGAAAGGTTATTAATCATCTTGTTCATTTCCTCAATCTTAAAATATGACACCTATCTTTCTTAGTTTGAAGAGGAAGCTTCTTCTTTACCTCTTCATCTAAAATAATGGTCCAGCCTTCCTTTTGATTTCCCTGTGGAAGAAAATTTGGCTTCCACCTCCAATGCGTCATTCTAAGCTTGACCCAGTTAAGCATACTTCATTTCTTTTAGGGTGAAACTGAACTCAGATTCAAATGCTCCCACAAACACTACCTTAACAGCTATCTGAGGAGGCTTCATATCAGCCGGTAGGTTAGAGTATAGCTTGTTGAATCTCTTTATAAATTCAGACACATATTCATTATATCTCTTCTTTAAAGCGTTGAACTCTGTGAGAAAATAGCCATGGTCTCTTTTCTCTCCCCACTTTCGAGTGAAAGCACTTTCCATCTCCTCCCAGTTGGTGATGGTGTGGTCTCCAAGAGTATTGAACCACTTTCGAGCTTCCCCCTCCAGGGATTGAACGAACAATATTAGCACTATGTCCAAGTGCTTTACATTAAAATTCTCTACAAAAGCATAGAAATACTCGAGATGCTTTTGAGTGGCACTACTATCTTCCCCAGTAAACCGGGGTAAGAGCTTCATGTAGTCTTGGGGCATATCGTTCAAAATCTATGGTAGAGCCAGAGGGGCATATTTATTAAGCAGGAAGCTAGGAACCACCATGAGTGGAGGTGGAACTACAGGAGGGTTTTGATTAATGACAATGGGTATGTGCTAAAAGGTGGCTTGTGAATTGGCTTGGGGAAGTGGAATCTGAGGGATAGTCACTTACTTAATTTCTTCAACTTCAGGAGTGGGATGCGAGAAAAACCCAGAAGTATCTAATGACTTTGCTTCATATTTTATCTATGAATGCTCAAGGACAGGGTTATCTAGTGGGTATTCCAGTACTCTAGCCATGGAACTCGGACCTTGGACTTGAGCTTGCTGAGAGGAGGATGGAGAGTCTTCTAATGAGAACCTAGGTATATCGATCTGAGAGAACTGCTTTTCTTTCCAGAATCTTTTGAATAAAATATTCTTCGAGTAAGACACATAATGTGTTCTTAACTGGGAGGTATCCCACCTTAGGTGAGGCTTATGATAAGACAGGATTGTAGAGTGACTTTCTACTTTAAGGAATAGTGGAGTCGCCAAGGTGAGGGATCTACAACTCTCAACCCTTCGTGCTCACCTAATTCTGAAGGGTGCATGTGATTTTTTCGTATCCCAGGGATAATATCTTCAAATTCGGTCCCCGAAAACAGCACCAAAAAGATTTCGTAACTCCTGGAGATAGCCTTGAGTTGTTAAAGACTAGTTCCTAGGACATCTTAAGACAAGAGGGTTTACAAAGGTTTTTACAGTTGATAATACAAAACCTATTTTTACAGAATAAGGGTTTAGTTTTGCTGATATGGGACCGAGACATCAGAAACAGAAAATGGACAATAATGACATCAAATGATAGAGCACAAGGGACTACAAGAGAGCATCCAAAGCTAGCATAAAAATAACTTTTGTGAGGAGGGCCGAACATGAAACTAGTAAATAGTTACCAAAATCAATGAGTATGGAACACAGTTGCAGAACTTGCAAGAAAATATTAGTGTAAGGTAGGCTTATACTAAAATAAGAATCCACCACACTAACATCAGAAGAAAGATGAAAATGTAAATAGAAAATGAACAAAATATCGTGCCTCGAGCCATATTTAAAGTGTAGCAGACAGATATATATGAGTACCATTCAAGATAAATTCACATCTAAATAAAGAACACTCGCATTCTGAAATCTTACGATACGTGAAAATGATGGGAATACAATGAACATTTATATTAAATCACTACTAAGAAAATACATACTGTAACTCATCTCACTTGGAATCCTTCAGACAACAGAATAGCTTCATTTCTATTTCCCAACGGGATCTTCCAACATACACTATGAAAGTATCTCAAAAATTTACAAAAAGGAAAATTTACATTTAATAGTTTCTGCTCTAAAAAATCTGGAACCCTTTCTTAACTTCAGATTTCATCTTTTATAGTGCTCGGCTAAGCCCTACGAAGAGATATTTCTTAGACAAAATATTCCTTTGAGGATATCTTTCTGTTTGGGGTCTCCATCAAAAACCGAAAATGATGATGAGGAAAATGACATCTCATCATCTGCATAGTGGCCTTAACGAAGGCGCTAAACAAAAACACAACAATAAAATGAAAAATAAAAGTGCAGAGGGTGAAATAAATATTTCACCCGATTTTACAATACATAAGAAATAAAAAGTAAATTGGCCACCTGGGCCAAAGCATGAATTTCATTTCTTAGAATGGAGAGGAGTGTCTGATGACTGCTAACTTGGATGTGCTGATGACGTGGACAAACCAGTTTTTCAACTGAGGGGGGGTAGCAACTAGAAAGAGGTTGTTGATGCTTGAGCGTTGGCAAAATCACTGAATTTTTGCCACACATTCTCCCCCGGTGGCGGCGTGGTGACAAAAGTCTCAACTAAATCTTGGATATCTATTAGCTTTGTGTAGTCTACTCGGATGGCTAAATGTTGTTTTATTTGGAAGAGGAGGGTGAAATCCTTACTCAGAGTGGTGATTATTGTTTCCGCCTTCAAGCGGGCAGTTTTTTCCAGAGGTAAATCAGCCTCATTCATGACTTCTGTTAACTTCTATTCATAAACCGCTAACTCTGAAAATGCGGTCGTTTCAGGATCCCAGCATGATGGGAGGCCTGCCTCTACCAATTGGTCCCACTCTGGATCGAAATTTTAAACTCCCTATGCAACACGCTCCAAACAGATCAATGCCTTCGCACGTGTAGTCTCATTTTCGATCACTCTTCTGACTTCCATCACTCCCTTCAAACGGTCTGTGATCCCTTGAGTGAGTAATTCCTCATGGTCCAACCCATTCAAGTACTGGATGTACTTCTTGGAAATTGTCACCTTTGTCTCAGCTTCCACGTGCCCTTCTTGCAACTTTATTTTGAATAAGCGGACCGCGATTTTCTTATCATCCATCAGAGTGAGGTATTTCCAATGCTTTCTAACCCCTAATATTATGTTTGTCCAGATTAAACGTCTAGCTTCCAAGAGCGTCACATTGCCCTTCATCTGAGTAGTCAAATCCTTGATGGTCTTATCTTGTATATTTTTCTTTCTTTTTAATTTGTCGACTTCAGCCTGTAAGGTCTCCACCACTTTATCATTTGTCGCAATGCAACTTCCAGCACCTGTATTCTGTGGTGAGTTGTTCAGGATTCATTCTCTGAAAACTTTAAATCTGACAAGGCTTTGGTTAGCTGCTCTGGGGTAGTGCCAAGCTCGTTAGAAGTTGGAGCCACACATACATGTTTTTCCCATTGACCCTGTAAATCAGGAAATCTCTACCTTAAGCCAGCCATCTCCACGGTCATTTTGGTGTTCCCTTATTGTTCTTTGACTAGTGAGTCAGTGAGATCTGATTTCTCCCTCTCCATCTAGACCAACTCATCCATTTGAACATGCTCTGCGGGGAATATTTAGCCTTTTCTTCAACTCAGAGTTCTCTGCCTCAATATCGTGGATGAGCTTTGCTCGAACTGCATCCTTGTCACCCCCTTTATCTTTAACCTCTTTCTTGAGAGTTTCCAGGATGTGGTTTATCGCCCTAGCACTAGCTCTCTCTCTCTTCTTGTTTTCCAAGACCGAGTTGTATCTGTCTTCAAGCTTCCTCAAAGAGAGTGCAAGCTTCACCACCTCGTCTCTCAACATATCTTTGACACGCTAATGCAAACCAAGCTTATCTATTATAGGGACATTGGCTAGATTCAAAGCGAGCTACAGGGCTCGGTAACTAACCCCCTCATATGTAGGTTGTAGAACTACCTCTGTAATAGCAATTATGAGCTGATATTTGTCCATATCTAACTCACTGGTAAGTCAAGTGTGGTACTTGTCCACGAATCTATCCAATTCAGCCCTCAGCCTGTCTCGTGTAGTCCTATTTCTAGTGCTTATTTCTTCCCTCACCTCTGCTCTGTTAACTGAAGTGAAATGTGACAGCCCAGAAGGTTCAGACGAAGAGGCACCATCAAAACTAATCATGAAACCAGCCTTGATTCTGTCAGGAAATCCATATCAGGAAAACTCCTCCTGTGGCGGCTCTTCCCACACAGTCTCTGGTTCTTCAGTCCTCTGTTTCTTAGAGGGATGGGATCCCTCGCCCATGTCCATGCCTACTTGTCCTCCTAAAATGCTTGTCTCATCTGCTTGTCCTTTCTTTTCTTTCTCTATGGAGGTGGTGTCGCCCCTCCCTTCTGCAGTTGAAGAATTGGCCTCCATCTATGAATCCAAAGGCCATGTATCAAGGTTAGCTCTACACTAAATTAAGGTCCTAGTCTCATGTACATAAGCAGTCGACCTTATTTTCCTTTTCTTATTAGAAAGGATACCTTTCGGGTCATAAGGCCAAAATTTTCCTTGTATCAGGTCCATCCCTTGAAGCAACATTTCCACTGTGGAGAGGGTGTGTCTCGAATTGATGGTGAAGGGGCCAACAGAGGTGGGGAGCTTGAAAATATATCCTTTCTTCGCAGGCACGAAGTGGATCTGGTCGGCCTTCAGGATTTGACGGATTAACTCAAGGGCAAAAATTCGCATAGCTGGAAATACCGTCAAGCGATAAGGGGGTACTTCCGCTCCATACACCCTGATCTCGATGTAATCATCACACAGGTACCAGTACCCTATGTTATCTTCCTCATCGA
This sequence comes from Pinus albicaulis, assembly GCA_034641835.2. NCBI lineage: Eukaryota > Viridiplantae > Streptophyta > Pinopsida > Pinales > Pinaceae > Pinus > Pinus albicaulis. The sequence continues at coordinate 414,198,281 of CM076571.1, forward strand.
ACTGCAGCCAATCCTTCTACTTAGGAAAAATTTTGGGCAGAGGATTGTCATGTATTATGGTATAGGCTATGGACATGAATTCATTTAAAAACTATGTATACCCCCTCCCGTTAGGTTTTTGACGAACAGTGATGTTCCACTCAAACACAGTTCTTGGCTGGGCATTCGTTCTCGAAAGTTTCTCGAGGCATAAACTCTCAAACCTATCTACATGCTCGAAAAGGAAAAGATAAAATACTAGCGAGAAAATCCGGAAAGACCCAGAGGAGGGCAACTCTTGGAACTGAGTTTGGATAGTTGAAGGCAAGAAGGTAGGAATATCCAAAAGAATTCCCTTTAACGACATGAGCCATAGAAGATCTATACTTTCTTTTGATACCCGCTTGACCTCCTTAAGACCTAATAGACCTGAAATGAAAGCAAGGATCGGCTAAACATAGTCTCTGAAATTGGAAAGAGGAACGACATATGAGGGCGGGATAGCCGTGAGACGAGAGTCTAAAATGAAACTGAGAAATTCGCTTTGTTGCTTACAGGGCAACTTTGAGAACTAACAAGAGAGGGATAGCTCAGTGAACTCAACATAACTTTGACTCTGGGTGTAATGGAGGGAATTCTTTATGAGCTCGGGGGATATGTGGAAAATCTTATTATCCTAAGTAGATAGGAATAACTCCCTGTGCTCATCATAAGCTTCACTGAGCCAACTAATAAACTCGGGGACTAATAATGTGGTCGGGGAAATATGGTAGTATAGACCTAACTCAACAACTCTCAACCTATCTTGGCCCTTCAAATATCATTCAAACAACTCGGGTCTAGCATGGGCTACACTGAAAGGGTATGATGGGTCATGAATTCGCGCGTGAGCATCAATGAGGGGTGCAGGTCTAGGGGTAGCCTTGACCTCGTGGGCTTGAGGGGTTTCAGGTTTGTACTTTCTTGACTTTTCTTTCCACATGACCATTTTGAAAAGTAAAATATGAGGAAAATGGTGAGGCAGAGGAATGACTAAATACCTGCGAACAGTGAGAAAGCCTGAGGGGGAAAGCGACGTGGGGTTGAAAGCGACCTGGTATTGGAGTTGGAGCTTTTCTGCATGAAAAGTTCATAAAAAACAAGTATTTTACTAAGTATAGGTGTAAAACAAGGTTAAACAAACCGAACTTTGCAGAAAACGAGGCTAGGATGACCACTGTAGGGTTGATGTCATAAGGACATCAACAATGGGATGCGTGGGGATAGGTTGTTGGCTATCGGGGACCGGGTAGTTGCAAGCCACGCGTCAGGTTAATACCTATACTGGTCTTGTACGGGGGTCCCTAAACTTACCTTACCTTTTGTTTACATAGCAGCACATGTACTCCTCGGTGGGCCCACCTAAGGTTCCGGCGAGGGCCTGTGAGGGCTTTCCATTACACTCCACCACCCAGTGGAATTTTTGTGATTTTTTCCACCATGATGTGACGTCACGTGTTCCGGGGGGTAGGTCTCCATCTCCTTCTGCTTCTCCATAGTCCCCCCGGAAAGCCTTGCGTGTGTCCTTCTCCATTGTGTTGTTCAGCCATGTGGAACACGGCTTCTTGCTTGACTGTTTAGCACCTTTAATCTCCTATCTGCGCTTGCGCCATAAAGGATTTTTGTGCCATACTACCTTTAATGTCACTTATCCCGCTATCTTCGTGGACCGTCTCTTTGTTTATTTTAGCTTCTCTCTTTTAGCTTCGTGTGAGGGTTGACCAAACAACACCTGGGGTGTCACTCGCGGGGATTTTATATTTCGCGGGGAAGTACGAGGCCTCCCTCCAACCCATTTTGTGGGCTTCGAGGGATTTCCTGAGCCCTATGCTTTTTCCTTCCCCTTCTTCATGACTGGGGTAGAGAAAACTTCTTCAGCCTCAAACTCAATCTCCACTACTTCCTCAGTGCCTTGTTCTGCCAATATTACTGGTTCCGAAGGTTAACCAGGATTCGTAGCCTTCATCCTGGCGCAAAATACAAACTCAGGATTGCTACTGTCAGAGGGAGCAGGTTTCTCAGACATAAAAGAGACACTATAGGCACATAAATTCTTACAGCACAAATTCGTCGAGGAAAAATATGCCAAGTACGAGCTATTCAAGCGATACGGAACCCTTGTCTGACCTATCGTGCTCATTTTATAGCTTCAACGGTAGGGTAAATGCTACTTGGAACTTACCATCAGGAAAATGTTAAAAAATCTCCAAAGATCGCCTCATTAAGTGTTGGCTGCCCGCTCCATCCGGCGGTAATTTTTTCTTTTTACCCCATTTGACTGTTCCAACTGCTAGTTTTCGCACCCTGGGTGCGCTTAGCGTACCCCTGTGCTCCCAGTGCACTGGCTGCAGTCTGAGCCTATTCCTTCCAAATTTAATTCTATGTCACCATAGCCCAACCCGTAAGATCTTTTGTGTTTTTGCCTTGCCTGCATAGTGACCTCCTTCTATACCTTCATGAGCGTTGGCCAAGATAGCATGCCTCTCCTGCCCCAGAACGTATCTACGCAGTACGTCATCAGCACCTAGTTTATATAAATGACCTGCGATAATGGTAATATCCGCCACCCATGTAACCAAATCCTTCTTTTTTTGTACCAAATATTCTGCAGGTTCCATTCCTGTAGTCAGGAAATGAATGATATCAACGAATTGTGCATCAACAACCTTAATGGTGAACAGCTGCGCATCAGGCAATCCTTCCTCCAAGTTAGTGGTTTCCTTGCCCGTATCAATTTGGGACAAGTGATCCGGCACATCATTCAACTTCCCTGGCTTTACTATTATTTCAAAATCGTATTCCTGAAACATCAATAGCCATCTGCAAATTCCCCCCCCCCAACACAGGCTTATTCACCAGGTACTTTAAAGTCGAACTATCTGTAAACATCATAAAGTGTCCTCCTAATAGATAGTGTCGATACTTCTGTAGTGCATGGACCATGGCCAACCCTTCCCTCTTCATGGTGGTATAATTGCGCTTCTCACTCGAGAGTTTTTGACTAGAAAATGCGATTGGGTGATCAATGTCTCCAGCGCTATGCTGCGTAAGGACCGCTCCCAGGGAAATCCCTGAAGTATCAACATGAACATGAAATACCTTTGCCCAATCGGGAAAAGTAAGAATATGTGAAGATACCTTCTTTGCCTTGATTAGCTCAAAGCTCTTCTGGCACTCGTCATCCCAGAGGAATGAAGCATCCTTCTTTAGCAGCTTTTCCAAAGGTGCGGTGATCAGTGTGTATCCCTAAATGAATTTTCTATAGTAGCCCATATGTCCAAGGATTGAACATAGTTGTTTCTCAGTTGTAGGCACTGCCATATTGATGATAACTACCACTTTCGCAGGATCCACCATCAACCCTTGTCGATAAATTATATGTCTAAGCAAGATTTCGAAGGGTACGCAGAAGATACATTTCTTGATATTCAGGGAAATCTGGTGTTTCCGGCAGGCGTCCAACATCATGCGCAGGTTCAAAACGTGTGTCTTTACTAAGACAAAGAAATTCCAAACATCAAAATACACTTCTAGGAATTTGTGGATGAATTCCTTGAATAATGTGACAACTACCTGCCAGAAGATAGCAGGGGCATTCTTGAGTCCAAGCGTCATTAAGGTATACTGGAAGGATCCCCTTTCGGTGGCAAATGTAGTTTTGTTGCGATATTCTGGCACGATTCTAATCTGATGGTATCTCGAGAACCCGTAAGTGAATGAGTACGCTTCCTAGCCTCCTACGCTATCCAGGATCTCATTGGAGAATGGTGTTAGAAAGGGGTCATGTACGCAGGCGTCATTTAGCTTGCATAAGTCCACACAGATTCGTATTTCTCCCTTTTTTTTCTTTTCCTGAACCACCATCGGACTTACCCAATCCGACTTCTTGACTGGATCGATAATACATGTGGTGAGAATTTTATCGATTTCTTCCTTAACCTTCTGCTTATACTTGGGGTTCAGCCGATAAGGCCACTACTTTATAGAGCACGCATCTGGTTTCAACGTGATGTGCATAACCCCTAGGTCTCCTATGATCCCTTTGAGCCCTGAAAACTTGGTTGGGAATAAGTCTTGATATTTTGTGAGAAATTCAGCAACTTTTCTTATAGTTGCATCATCCCAGTAGTCCCCAATTTTAGCCAACTTAGGCTGCTTTGTCGTGCCAATGTTGACTTCTCACAGTTTCAGAGGCTTCGTTACATCCACAGTCTACAATGGAGGTCCCTCAACTACGTTCTCCCCCTCTGATTCTGGGATAGATACATTGCATGGATCCTCGTCGCATTATTCTATAGCTATATTGCGACAATTAACAATATCCTGCATCTGCGTTTCCCATGTGGGTATTTCGTATGCTGCGTAGGGGCTGGATTCACCGAATACAAAGGTATCGATATCCTACAGAGCTTCATCAAGCACCTTCGATCCTCCTATTAACTCAAATGTCCCAAAAAATTCGTCCTTTAAGGTTTCCCACTGGCGGGTGCATTGATGTAGCTCCGCATCTAGGTACCATGCGGTGGAATTGGTCCCAAGGCATGAATAAATAAGTGAACCCATTCTTCTGTAGTACGATCACACCATTTCTCCATCCAGGCGGACAAATGTCTGCACAGATCCCCTGGGCCAAGAAATTTCTTGACGCGCACGTCGGCCAGAGGCTCAAATCATAAGACCATCATATCCCGACATTCCTCCCACTCTTGGAACGTTCCCCTATGCGTGTCCCACCATCTTGCAGGTGTTGCACGAATGGCTATATTAAGGGCCCATAACCTTCGTTCTCTAGGCACCTCAGCTTCGAATGTTCACAAAAACTCTTTTATACTACCAGAACCATCAAAGTAGGGCATTTCTCTTACCTCTAAAGATATCCAGCAAAAGTCCCTTGTAATTCGCAGGCAACGCAGTGCAGAGACATCATGTAGCTGATTTTTCCAATTTTCCATTTCCTCATCGGAGTCGGAGAAGCATTCGCTATCTCTTTCCCAGCAAAGCTTAGCATCGGCCGTAGGATTGATCCAGTCTTCATCTTTCGCAGTTAACTTATAGATGTGATCCACCTCTTCTTCTTCACACACTAGTTTTGTATACCTTTCTCCTTCTGCGGGGTCTAGTTGTACAATCACCCATGTTCCTTCACTTTCGAACACCATGCTTCTTTTCTTCAAATTGATAATACTGCCCATATCAATGGCCCAGTCCAATCCTAGGAGCACATGATAGGGGTCCGCATCTTCTACAATTTGAATGACCTCAAAATCATCCCGAACCTTGACCCCTGCGATGTCTACCACAATCTTTGATAGTCTTCCTAAAGGTATGATCTTCTGCTGATTAGCCATGCATAGTTGGATAGTGGACCATTATAACTTAGGTTCTCCCATTCGCTGCCAAGTTTTTTTAGGTAGTACATTCGCATCTGAGCCCAGGTCCAGAATAACCTGATCCATCTCATAGTCGCCAATCTGTGTGGTTAACCGCATCTCCCTACCAGTGCGTCTCTTATGCTTATATATTTTGTGCACATCCTTAACTTCCATAGTTGGGATTTTATTTTTTGCGTAGTTGTCTCTCAAGGCTTGCAGGTTTTCTACAGCCCTTTGGTTGCGTAACAGCTTCATACATGCCTGCAGGAATGGTTTGACCTCATCATCTGTTTTGGGGTTCACAGGGATGTGAGGAGTGCCTCAGCCTTAGAAAAATCTTGGTGAGCTGTGAAAAAGGTTTCCTTTTCTTTCTGTAAGTCCAAACCTTCTTGTTTAACACCCCCTTTACGGATGAGAGGCTCCGCCTCAGCCTTCTCCGCAACTCCTCTGGTGGCCATGCCGCTGCATGTTATTAAATCAACACTTGGTCCTTCATCTTGAGGTTCCACCTTGACCCTTTGTATATTCTGCGTAGGTGTATGTTTCTTCTCCTGCATCCTTGCCATCAGAATCAAAAAATCTTCAATCACATGATCTAGTTTTCTACAGTATCTGCAGGATTTTCTCTCAGGGTTCACGTAGTCCCTTGCAAAGTGCCCTATTTCCCCACAGTTATAGAAAATCATTTGTCCTCTCCCTCTACCTGTGCTTCCACCTTGGCCCCCTCCCCTACCCCGAGCTGGGGAGCCACCGATGCCCGAGGGGGATCTTCGTGAGGACGGATCCGACTGTACCCTATATATATTTCCTGAATCTATCATCAGATCATGTGTCCACCAGTTATGTTCATCATGGCCTACAGATCTACAGAACCTGCACCATTGTTTCTTTATTTCTGGAACATATCCGACAAGGCAGGGGCAGTGGTTGGTATCGTGCAGCCCAACAACGTGAAAATCATCACACCAAAGCACTGGTCCACTTGGTCCTGTAGCTTCCCTAGGTCGCAACAGACTGGGTCCCCTAGCCTGTATGTAGTCTGCTAGCAAAGCATAGTTATCCTTGGTGTGTCCATTCACCCTGCACCATATGCACCATCTTTCAGGGCTAGCCTCTGTTCCTCACTCCTTCTACAGATTCTAGATCTCCATATGCATTTCTTCTAGTTGGCCTTGTATCTGCTTCACTCCTAACTATGTATCATCTCTTGGCATAACTTCTAGCTTCATCACAATTTCCAAGGCCTTTTCCTGCGATTCAATGGTTTGATGTCCCATTGGCACATGCAAGTGGGGTAGCAGCATAGCAATGAACCACTTTGTGTGTTTCCTGTCATTGTACAGAAATCCTCCTTCTCTAATTTCCTTCTTTAACCATTGGTCAGCCTCCCATACGGATTCGGACGGTCCTTGCTTGATATCCTTCAGGTCGTTCACTATCTGAGAGTAGGACTTGGGCTTCTTGAATTTTTGTTTCAAGGCATTTTTAATCTCTTCAATGGTTACATTCGCATGTTGTTCGATGTATCCCATGTACTAGTCCAAGGCTTTTCCTTCAAAGGCAAGGGATAGTTGCGCTCTTTTCACCGCGTCACTAGCTACATCCCTTTGACCAACCAGAACCTATCCATATTCCCCTATGCCTTTTAAGGTGGGTAGCTTCATGTGTGAGGCCATATCGTCTTCTAGTGGTGGAGGTGGTGAGTTCTTACCCCTATGAGGGTTCGACTGTGGCATAGAAAAAGAACTCTGCATAGCATAATTTCTTACTAGACTGTAGACAGATCAATCACCTTCTTGATTAGTTCTATATTATTTACCACTGTACGTTCTACCCTCACTTTGATCGAAGCTCATTCACTCTGTGTGGTTGCACAGAATTCTCTTTTCACACAATAATATCTTAATCAGCAATGGTAAGGTTTTCAAAAACTTACCCTGGATACCCTTGAAGAACCTTCGCTCTACTTCAGAATTGGAGACGAATTGATCGATGGAAAACTCTATCACAAACCCTCCTAGCACACTTTCCACCCAGTGATCTACCATATGAGTGATGGTGTTATCAATATTTTCTAACTTCTGGATCAATTCTGGAGTCCACTGCGTGACCCATTCTTCCTTCCAATACTTCTGGAAATCTACGAGCCTTGCAAGCCACTCCTGAAGCTCGGTTGCAAATGTCACAAAGAAAATTTTGTAGATCTCTATGAAAATGTACTTATTCTTCCACTTTTCCACTGTTAACCTTATGCTGCGATTCTCTTTAATCACAAATTCCTGAATTTGTTTTTTGAACCACTCTTTAATTTATTTCTTCTCAGGTTTCCAATATTCTTTTGGCATTACTTGATCTCTCTCTCAAAATTCTCCTGGTCCCAGCAACAGAACCATTTTTTGGCTCGAGGGGTCCTGACCCAAGTTCGGAAGTTAAGGTTTTCCAACAAACCCCTATACCACTGGCCCTTTTGGAAGTGACCTACTTGTGCAGGCCAAAGTCTCACCCGAAGCAGTATGGGAGGGTGATGGAACCAGGTTTACTTACCCTGAGAGAGAGCAAGTAAGTCAAGCAAAGTTGTGTTCCTAGCCTATCGGCTTCGTATTTAACAGAACTAGTTATAGATTGATATCGCAGAACTCGTACCTCCTAATTACCTTCGCATCCACGTGTGTAGTACCAATCTACTAGTACAAAAACTATAATCACAGTAATAAACAGATCATAGACTCATATAATAGGATCAAGGATACTCTCGCGCTATAAACAGATCTATTCGCAGGTTCACTAATTAGTATAGTCCACAGTTAACAGAGCTACTATCAGTCATAGATCTAATCAGCATTCTCACATCAGCACTATCACATGTAATATCATAAACACATGAACAATAGATCACAGTAATAATCCGTATTATAATAAAGACAGATCCATAGTAATAATGGATAACCAACAGTAAGTGTAACAGATTCAACAGTTTGCATCAATATTAGGACATAAACTTAGATAACGCAGAGGTACTCTAACCAGATTCGCATATATTAGCCTCCAAAACCCCATACAATCCAACACAGCCTGCGCACACAGCCAGAAAGGTCCGCACACAGCAGGACTAAGGATCTTTACGAACACAGCCAGCAGGAGTCCTTACCGTAGCAACCCAAACAAATCTAACAATTCACAACTATCATCAATCTCTATCTTTCCTTGCCTGTGACTCAAAAAGGTTTATCTATTTATACTGATTTAGCCTACGCATCCAATGATCTGCAAAACGTGGTTTGTGGACTCTTGGTCTACCCTTGACCCATTACAATGCATTAGGGGCTTTTACCCACCCCAAAAACCTTGCGTTAGACTAAATATTACAAAAATATACAAAAATGGACAAAATTTGCAGCTTTAGGAGACCTTGTTCCAACACAATGCTAGGATGCAAGGGAACGATATTTCAAAGTAGCCCAACAATGACCAACCAAGATCTAAAATTGTTGGGATGATGGATATGAATTTATAGGAAGGGAGAAGAGGTTGGGAGCCCATGAAAGGAGGAGGAAGGCCCACTTTGTAAGGAATAAATCCCCATGGATGAGATCAAAGCTCTAAAATCAGAGAGCTCAACTCTATCAGCACCGTTTAACAACTAACTCGCCGCCTTGGAGCTTCTAGAGGTCAAAGCTTCTCCTCCATTTGAGGAAACACTCTCGGAAAGGGATCATCACGGTTTTCTAATAAATAAGGGCACTAGCAACTCTAAGCCAAAACTGCAAAAATGACATCATCAGGGTCATGACACCAAGAAGGGTGATGACCCAGGAAACTAGGAATTTGACCAGGTTTCTTCAGTAATCCACCAAGGAAATTTTCTTTGGATTTTCAGGGGATGTCTTAACATATTTCTTCATGGTGAAAACATTGCACATGATCTATCACAGGGAATTTCAGGATTAGGGACGGGAAAATGAGCATGGTGAAAAATTATTGTGTAACAACTGCCCCCTAAAGCATGAAGGCAGAATAGGGAATGATGGATGAAAGCTTTATGAACCAAGGCAAAGAACTCAGATCACCTCCAGAAAACCTACCAATTCAAATATATTGCAATATATGACATCTCTGGTATGAATATGCCTAATCATGTAACTTTGCACTAGGCATAAAATAACACATGAACCCATGGCATGGTCACACCCATTCGTCTAAAGATATCATGGAAATGGATCTGCGGTATGGACACAGCCATCCATATAGATAGTACCATGTACACAATCATGAATACTCAATAACTCCCTGCAGCCTGGATCAAAATTAGACGTGACCTAGGGTCTTCATCGCGATCTCAATCAACCCAATGTACGAATCTAGCCATGTGAATAAATGTGTTGGTGTCGAACATGGTAGAAACCACTTGATTACCATTCAATGATGGAAACCGTTAACAAGCGAAAGAGAGACTGCCAATAATGAAGATGGACCACAAGGTAAAACAACATAATATACAAGCGTGAATGAATGTGTTGAAGTGGAATAATTGCATAATAATTTGATCGAAGGCCAATTATGTGAACCTATCGTCGAACACGAAGAACTTGCCATTGAGGCATGCAAGCTGCAAGGTACTGAAAGAAGTTTCTAAATCACCTTCCCAGATAATGAGCTGAAGTCGACAAGAAGTGATTCGTTAAAGGAGGGCCATGATGATTCCCACATCATCGACACAAAGCAACAGATATCTTAATATGATAGGAGTGATCAGGGATTGTAACAGAGGAGGTCAGATAAGAAAATGATGTTTGCTAAAAAGGACTTCTCTTAAACATATCAGCGACATGACTCTGGGATGTGGCAGCATTTGACTCAAATAGGATCAGAGGTCATGTTGAAAAAATTGGTAATCAAATGAGAGGAAAATGGATTTCCCAATTCCATAGAGGCAAAGTGACAAATGTAGGATGTCTCCAACCTAACATGAAATGCAGATGAGTGTCATGTTCAAGAGCGACAAGCTGTACAAAAAACACATAGGATGTTCACTTTCATTTTTCCCCCGTCATTTTTAACAAGTACCTCTTTATTTTAATATAGCCAGTGTGAAAAGGATAACATATGTTGAACGTGTAAGTTCATTCTTCAAATGAATCCATCATAGTAATTTTAACAAGCCCTAGGAAGGAGAAACTCGGTCTCGTCATGGTGACAATTCTTTCGTCGTTTAATCTTTAACGAGTCCAATGAAAGGGTAACTCGGTGAATTTTCATGTTTAAGGAGTTTTAAAAGAAACAAAAAAGGAAATTTGATCATGTCCCTTTTCGTAAGTCGTCTCTCAAATACGAAAAGGTAGAAAACAACATTCAATAGAGCCTCTTGACCATGTTCAATCAAGGTATTCATTTTTCGTAAATAGTAAATCTCAGCCCGAAAAAGGGTTGAACTTATACTAAGCTTATGTCAATTCATTCACTTTAACGAGTTCGGAATGACAAGTACTCGACAATATTTTCATTTTTCAAGAGTCAGAAAAGAGTTGAAGTTGACTCCAGGTGGGTTCCTTTTTCGTAAATGTTTACCGAGCCCGAAAAAGAGATAAAATACAACTCGTTTACATAAGAAATAGTCACCAACAATGTGAAAGTCTTGTACTGCAAAAAACAACAAACATCACTGATATCGAGGAAAAATAATAAAATATTGGCGATTTTTTTTCAAAAATCTATAAATAGACCTAAAAGTAAATTCATTTTCACTCCATTTTAAGAAGAGGGTTTTGTCCATTTTCCCTCTAAAGTTCAAATCAGTGGTGCGGCCGATCCAGGACACCATTTTTCGATCTATCACTGTCAGGTAAGAGCTCTAAGCCTCCTCTTCATTTTAATTCCATTATTTTATCATTTAGTTTTAGAAATAGGGAGATTGGGGGGAGGATTTCAAGCCTCAAAATTGCTTGCGACCAAGGCGATTTCGAGCTATCGGACTCACGCTGGTCGCGTTTAGCCCATTAGGGCAGCACGCCACTAGCACCGAATTAATTCGGACAGTCACGCTGGCTGCGGGAAGGATTTTGAAACAATAAATCCACCCATATCTATGGATATTTTCCAAAATCACTCATTTGAAAGCTCATAAAATTCCATTTAAACATGTTTGATTGGTGTTTTCCTCAGAGATGTTGATTGAATGGAAAGAATGAGGCCACGAGGTGGAAGACCACCAAGAATTGCAAGACCAAAATTGCATCACTACATTACTCAATTGCGGTTTGTTGAAATTATTTCAAACATCTGGGCTGAGAGCTCAGTTGCAGTTGCTCCAATATTTGATTAACATATGGGATTTGGAACAACAAATATTTATCATCGGGGACCAAGAGTTGGAATTAGATGTGATGGACATCTATTTAATTATTGGCTTGTCTAGGAGAGGGGAGGGAATTTAACTCTCTGGAGCTCGCACAGGGGGTGATATTACCAGCATGATCATCCAGAGACACTATCCCAGGGCTTGAAAAACTAAGAGTGGGAAGTTAGATATTTCATCTATCAAAGTGCTTCCCTTGCGCACAATTATTCATTGCATTACTAGAGTGGCAGGAGCCTAGTAATTGCATGAGGCAACGAAATCTTAGCTCCAGTACACGGTGGACTGTTTGGCCCCAACGATTTTTAACTGGTGCGAGGGGTTATTAGCCAATATGAAGAGCCAGTTGACCAAGTGCAAGACAGGGCGGCTAAAACAATTCGGTTACGGGTCCATTCTAGTGACCTTTTTAAAGAGAGTACCATTGTTTCAGTACAAGTGGTTAGAGATCCATGATCCAACCCCGAGGGACCTAAGGCTGATGATATGGTGTGATATTATGCCCTAATAGGGTGGGGGACAACAGATGCATTTCCCGACAGCATTTTTTAGTTGGTTGTGTCTTCAAATCATCATGGTTGAAGACTATCCATATGCTGGCATTGACTTCAGAGGAGATTCAGATCTTCCCATTCCACCAAGCACACAGTGGACCGATGTGGGTAAAATTTTTTTTTTTAACATTTTTTACTTTTTGAATGTTTTTGTTATGTTTTTTGAAATGTAAACTTATGATGATTTTATAGATATGGATCCTTAGCGACCGCGTGGTATGTCACCGATTGCGCATAGGGTAGCCTGCTTGGTAGAGTATGCTCCTTATGAGGAGGGAGCAGATACACTAGATGAGTTAGAGAGGAACCCAGTTGGCCTTACGAGAGGCATCCCAGAGTATGCTACTTTTGATGAGATTATTTTGCGCCTCTAGAGGCATACGTTCGGAGTTTCGGAAAAACTACATCGATTACTCTGGCGAGTGATTTGAGCAGTCACCTGCTACCATGAGCACCATGTGGGCATATAACAGCCATGTTTTTCCATTTTTGTACTGATGTAGGCTCGGAGAGCCATTTTTGTAATGGAACACATAGTTTTTGAGATTTTTGATGCAAAACGCTTGACAAACCCGATATATATATATATATATATATATATATATATATATATATATATATATATATATATGATTTTTTAATGTATCTGGTAATGTGTTTAAACATATTGGAATATGTTGATATGTGATAAAATCAAATCTCTTCCCAATAATCTAAAACGCAAATACATATGAAAAATTTAAGGATTTTGCACATAATAATGACCATTTAATCGTAACAAAACGAGTTGTGAGTCTAACTTAACAACCAAATCTCTAATCCCAAGATCAATGGCTTCTGAGAATATCTTGATCACCACACTATATTTGGAAATATTGTTAGCTGTTCGACCCAAACAAATACCTTTTAAATTAATAAACTCATCATCAGGGGCAAAGAGTGCCCGTTATGTGGAAGATAGGTTTTGTGTGCTACTGCAAGCGCCATCAGTAAAACCGACGTAATGATTGGAAGACATCTACAAACCAAGTGGAACAAAAGGTAAGAAGAGGAAACAAGTGATCCAAAATCTTTTGCTTGAGATGTGTTAAAGAATTACATGTGAAAATTGCAGCTTTAGAAAACTAACTTTAAAGGCATAAAAATAAGAAGAGAGAAGCAATTAACATCATGCAAGAAGACACATAATTGATATCGGAGTTCTTCCAGGAGGGACTATGTCTCCAGGCCCTGCTCAAATAGTGGAGAGGCCCTCTTTCATTTAGTGTAAAAAAATGAAAGTACAAGTATAAAAATGATAAATTACACCCTTATACCTCCATAGTTGAAAGTTCCCAAAAATTGTAGACCTGTGATGAATAAATGGACAACACTGTTGGATTCGTGGCATCGAGAGGTGCAAAATCCATGCAAATTTTTCCTGAATCTAACAAAGTGAAAATCTGGATCCTCTAGAAAATGGCTCAAATCATGGTTCTGCCCCCTCCTTCAAGTACTCATGGTTCCATTGTATCGATTTATGTGCTCGCTCCTAGCTGCCTCGGCACACTTATGAACTAAAGGGTTATATAATAAAATGTGGGTGGATAAACCAAAAAAGTTCGTTGGCATGATGGTTAAGATCAGTGGATTGTGGAGAGGGGGTCGGACGATCAAACATCGCCCCCTCCAAACGGTGCATTTTACTATTTTAAAAACCGATATTTTTGTTTTTTTTTAAACCCCACCAGATATTTGAGTCTAAAGGTGGGGGTTCGGGCCCGCATTGGGTGACCCGCCCCCAGATTCTTCATCGGAAATGAAACACAACATGGTGTAATGTGTTGGGGGTCGAGGGGTGTACCATTGGCCCCACCCTTTATATGGTGGTCATTACCATATGATATGGTCGGGTGGTCGGTGACGGGGTCATGACTGCTGCCAACCCCAATTAATAAATTTTTGTTATTTCCAATGGATGGGGAGGGCGGTGGTCATGGCCAGCTCTCCAAAAATTATATATTTTTTAATTTTTTTTAACCAACCATTATTTTTTATTTATCTGGAAAATGACTAAAGTAGTGCTTTTAATCGTCACACAATTTCACCCGAAATCCAGCCGGATTTGGCCGGAATATGGTGGTCGGGTTTCAGCGAATTTTGTGCCTCCTTAAGTTGCCACATCACCAAGTCAACCCTCTAACTTTGAATGCTCCTAACTCCTTCATACAGACTCAGAATTGAGTGTCATCTGTGTAGTTGAAATCAGAAATATGAGATATTCATCTTGACACTAAGCTTGCCACATTCCAGACACTTTGATTTTTTAGCCTTTGTACTTAAGCCACTTTTACTTGTACCTATTCGATCCACCTAGATCATTCCTCCCCACTGAATAGCTTTTGGAGCCAAAAATCCTTGTTAATCAATAGGCAAGTGAGGGAATTTCTCCCTCACCTTCTCCTTTTCAAGCCATTTAGCTTTCCTTGGGGTGCATCCCTTTGAAACCAACACGGAGACACTCCACATCTCCTCGTCTTGAAGTCCTGGTTCTTCGATCGATAATGATGTCCTCTGGAATTTCATCGAGATACTCTGGTGCAAAGTCATCCACTATATGAACTGATCCTACCTCCTCGGTGTCCATAATCAATGGTGGTTCATAAAGCTTCAGATTTTCGACATTCATGACCGAGTACATATGCATGTATACAGGAAAATTGAGTCGGAAAGAATTTCCAATCTTCTCCAATATGGTAAATGGACCATACCGGATTGGTCGCAATTTCTTGCCTTCCCCCTTCATTCAATCCTTGCTGATATGGAATCATGCCTTGTCACCAACTTGAAATTGAGGGTTGACTCGGTGCTTATCATGTTAGACCTTATATCAAGCCTGAATCTTTTCCAACTGCTCTTGCACTTCTTGGTGAATTTTCTGTATCCGCTGGATGAACCGTTGTGCTTTGTCCCTGTCATCACGTCCACTGGCATGTTCATCCCTTCCATAGATCATGTCAAAAGGGTCCTTTGGTAAGTAACCAAAGCATGTCTCAAATGGTGAACGTTGTGTAGAGGAATGCACTTCTTGGTTGTAGGTGTGATGCACATATGGAGGATGCTCATCCCACAACTTGGGATGTTTGCTGCAATAGCCCCGCAACAAGTGTACCACGATACAGTTGATGACCTCCGTTTATCCCTCAGTTTGTGGATGGAATGTTGTACTTCTCTTCAATTTGGTGTCCATGTTACGCCACAAGTTGGTCCAAAACTCTCCAAGGAATCGAGAGCCTCGATCTAACAAAATCTATGTGGGCAACCCAAAGTGGACCTAAACATACTAAAAGAAAAGATAAACAATCTACTCAGCAATGACCTGCTTTTTACAAGGCATTAATATGCACATTTTACTAAAGCAGTCGATGATAGCATACAAATAATCGTGACCCTTTCTAGACATAGGGAAACCTCCTACAAAGTCCATCGACACACATTCCCATGGACGACCCGGAATAGGGAGTAGTGTGTAGAGCCCGAGTTTTCCATTTGAGGGCTTTGAACCAGAATGTACACATCACACATCCCTTTACAAAACAGGTTACAATGTTTTTCATATGGGGACAAAATAAAAACCTTTGCAAATGACATAAGGTTTTTTTGACAACAAAGTGACCAGGCACAAGAGAGGTGTGTGCCTCTCGAATTACATGTACCCTTTCTTTTGTGGGTATGCACAATTTTCCAAGGTGATACAACAACTTCCCCTGCAAATGATAGTTGTCCACCTGTGAACCATGAGTTATTTTTGCATATATTACTTTAAATTCACCATCGTTAGCGTATTTTTTAGCATAACTTTCAAAAGACAATGAAGCATTATGAAAAATAATAGAAGCAACAATAGGAGGGTGAGATAGCATATCTACTAATTTGTTACTAATGCCCTTATTATAATTTATTACCAGATGCAACTATTTTAGAAAACCCATCCACTTGAAATGATGGGAATATTGTAGCTTGGTCTGTGACTGAAGTTATTACAAGGGCTAGTGATCCGTATTGATAATGGTCTCCTTTCCGATCAAGTAGTGTTTCCACTTTTTCACACTTTGGACCAAGGCATACAGTTCCTTGTCATAAGTGGGGTAATTGATGATAGCCTAGGAGAAATTCTCTAAATGGTAACATATCTGCTTCTTCTACTGCAACAGTACAACTCCCATGGCGTACCCACTGGCATCATTTTCGATCTCAAAAGGTTTTTGGAGATCGGGTAAAGCCAGGACTAGTGCGGTGTTGATTTTCTCTTTCAGTGCTTCAAAGGACTTATGTTGCTTTCCTCCCCACTGAAAGGCTTGTTTGATACTTGTAAGTGCGTGTAAGGGTGATGCAATAATGGAGAAGTTGGCAATGAATCTCCTCTAGTATTGTACTGCACCTAGAAAACTATGGACCTATGTTACATTGGTAGGCTTAGGAATTTTACAATCACCTCACCTTTGGAGGGGTCTAATTTCAATTGACCATTACCGACAATATGACCTAGGTAAACCAAAGAGGTTTTCCCGAACTCACACTTTGACAATTTTACAGAAAATTCTTCTCTCTTTAATACATCAAACACTTTCTTTACATGGCATACATGTTCATCCCAAGTCCTACTAAAGACAAGAATATCATCTAAATACACAAAGACAAATTCATCAATGAAAGGCCTGAAAAGATCATTCATGACCCTCATGAATGTGGCTAAAGCGTTGCATAGTCCAAATGGAATCACCATCCATTCGAACAACCCTTGTTTGTTCTTCAAGGTGGTTTTCCACACGTCCTACTCTACAATTTTGACCTAGTGATAACCACTACGCAAATCCAATTTGGTGAAATAGATAGCATTCTTTAATTGATCTAACAAATCATCAATACGAGGGAGAGGGTATCGATTTTTCACCGTGGTTTTGTTTAGCGCCTGATAATCCACGCACATCCTCCATATGCCATCTTTATTGGGTACTAACACGATCAACAAGTTGCAAGGAGAAGTACTTGGCCGAATGACCCCTTGGTTCAATAATTCCTATACCTGCTTTTTGATCTCCTCCATCTCGATAGATGACATACTATACATACCAATGTTTGGCAATGGAGCATCATGCTGCAAATGGATCTCATGTTGGATCTCTCTTTTCGGAGGCAATCCTCTAGGTTCCTAAAACAACTCATCATAGTCAGAAATAAAATCACATAATTCTTGTTTATGAGCTGGATCACATCCTCGGAAAGCATCATATGTTTCAGCATATTTTTCTCTCACAACCATGAGAAAACACCCCTTGCTGGAATTCACCAATCTCTTCATCTATCCTACACTTACAGGACTGGCACTAACCTTGGTTTGATGAGCTCTTACTATATACTCTACCCCATTTTTTTTTATTTGGTATTTATTTTCATGTCGAAAGAAAACCACTTTCCTGTCATAAAGATTGGGACTCCCTAACACAATACCACAGCTATCCAATGGTATGGCATCCAGTTCTACTTCATCCACTAGTTTAGAAGTAATTACAAATTTAACCTTACATTGCTTGGTCACATTTAGTTTTACTTTGTCATGTATCCATCCAAGCGGATAAGGTTTCGAATGAGGCTTAACTTCTAAGCCTAACTTTTTAAGCAAGGATTATGAGATTAAATTTTCTTGAGAGCCTCAATCAAATAGAGTTTTTACTGTTTTATGATTTATGACAACTCTGATATGAAACAACTCAATTATCTTTCGTTCATTAGGAAGAGGCTCATATGTTGAACTAGTGCTTTCATGCGATTCAAAATTAACATGAAGAGGATGAGTACCTTTTGTGCCTGCTATTGTGATCAATGCCTCATCACCAGAGTTGGATCCAAGGTCTTGCTGTGTGGTTGCTACCGTCTTTTTCTTACCCTTTCCTCCATATCTCTTTGGATTCTTTTCTGGGTACAGCTTCCAATAGTGATCGTCGACATGGCCTTTCTTTTTGGCGTGAGTGAAATAAGGCTTTTCTTGTTCATTCTTCTTCGTTGATGTCATCTTATTTTCCTTTTCCTTTCCTTTCCCTTTGAATTTTCCATTTGAAGGTTTGAAAGGTGGTTTCTTTGAATGATCATCCTTATCATTTATGCCCCTGTTTTCAATATGAATGGCCTTTACACTGGCCGAGTCAATGGTAGTAGGTTCAAACATTAACAATGAATGTCTAATGTAACTACTTAATGACCCAATGTACTTAGTTACAACTTCAGGATAATCTAATGAAATGGCCAAACTTAGTGCTTGTTTTCTAAATTCATCGGTAAATATTTGCACATTTTTTCCTTTACCTTGCCTTAGGTACTGCCACTGCATTAAGGTTTTTTTCTTATAACCCACGGGATAGAATTGATCTTTAAGTGCAGAAATAAAATTTGACCTTAAGGTAATAAGGTTACCCAAATTATTGTTGCCTTACAGTTTGCTCTCCTACCAGATGAGAGTTGTGCCATTCAATCGAAGAGAAACCAAATGGATATTTTCCTCATCCTCCACAATCTGTTGAATCTTGCAGTTGAGTTCAATATGCCTAATCCAGTTGTTAAGTTTATCTGCATTACTTTCACCATTATACATGGGTAGATCAAATTTGACATCTAACTTAAAGAAAGGTTTATTAGATGCATTTCCAAAATTCCTATGATGATGGTGAGAATAGGAGGAAGAACTTTCACTTGTTGGAGGAGAAGGAGGTGGATCTCCTCCATTATATCCATGCCCTAAACCTTGTCCTTCTAAAGCATTCTCCCATGCTTTCTCTAACTTCTCAAGTCTAGAGAATAATTTCTCAACCCGATCTGCCATGGTGTAGAAGGTCTTGCGGAAGTTGATCTCCTCTTCATTTCGAACATCATCATCCATGTTCCTTCTCTGATGTGCATGTCCCACTTCCGGATCAAAAGATTGTAGTGTCCCTTCGCCTCTTCGTAGCATGTTTCTAGTTAGCATACAAGCATGTATTTCACATCTACTCTGATACCACTTGATCCAAAATATTTTTCTTGAGATGTGTTAAAGAATTACACGTGAAAATTGCAGCTTTAAACAAGAAAAATTAAAGGCATAAACATAAGAAGCGAGAAGTAATTAAAATCATGCAAGAAGACACAGAATTGATATTGGAGTTCATCAAGGAGGGCCTACGTCTCCGGGCCCTACTCAAATAGTGGGGAGGCCCTACACCATTGGAATCAAAAAGACGAGATCTTCATCTTGACACTAAGTTTGCCACATTATAGACACTTTGATGTTTTAGCCTTTGTACTTAAGCCACTTGTACTTGGACCTGTTCGATCCACCTTGATCAACAAGTCTGCAAAGAAAAAAATCACACCAAAAATCCAATCAAAGCACAGTAATGTACAAAGTATCACAGTTATGATTAAGCGTAATATTTTTTCATATAGATCTCATTTCGGGGCTTAGCCAATGGATTTCCTTTGTAACTTGCTAGCTCATGGGCTCCTCCTTCCAATACTCATTGAATGATATAGGGCCCATGCTACATTGGCTTGAGTTTTCCTACTCCCAATTTATCATGGGATTGGTCATAACGTAGGACCAAGTCACCTTTAGAGAAAACGCGGGGGTTGACATATTTTTCATATTGAACTTTAACTCGTCTTTTTTTTTGCTTCGAGAACTTAAGCAGAAACCCTACGGGTCTCATCGAGACGCTTGAGGTACAGCAAGCATTCCTCTTCTAGCAAACTACGAGGAATTAGTTTGACAGCTAGCTTCATAGAAGGAATCTCACACTCAATTAGGAGTGTGGCCTCTAGACCATACACCAATTGGAATGGTGTGAATCCAGTGGTAGTTTTAGTAGAGGTTCGGTACGCCCACAGAGCTGAGAAGAGCATGAGGTGCCAATCTTGTTTGTGCTTCCCAATGGTGTGTTGAAGCATATTCAACAAGACTTTGTTGACAGCCTCAACCTGGCCATTGGCCTATTGATTATAGGGTTGGGAGATATCGTCACGTAACCCCAACTCAGTAGTGATCTTTGTCATCATATGATTACGAAATTAAGACCCGCGATCAATGACAATCACTTTCAGGACACCAAAACATGCTATGACATGATTGAACAAGAATTGAGCCATAGTTAGACATTCATTATCGTATGTAGGCATCACTTCAGATGACCATGACAAGAAATTGCGAAATTCCTGAAAAAACTTAGTATAGATATTGATCTCATTGGGAGAACAATATGTGTCGATATGAACATTCTTGAAAATCCCTGGTTTGAGAGAAATATCGATCAGAATGGTTGGAGTAATATTTCCCATGTTCCCTTCGGACAACACTTCATGAATCAAGGTTGGATTTTGTAGTGGGTCAGTCTGTGCAAACGAAGCATAGGATTCTAGAAAGTCGGATATGTCACATGGGATTGGGCGAAACGAGGAACGATGATACCCATCACCCCATGAAGTTTCTTTGATAGAAATTACCTCCACGATACTTTCGTCGGTGGAGAAAGTCTCTTTCAATGGATCATCAGATTCCCAAGAACCAAACCAGGGAGACTGCACATAAGTGTCCAGAGAGGAAACCAAATGATCGTTGGCTCAGGATGCAACCTTAGAATCCATGAGAATACTTTTATACATTTGCTCAGCTAGGATTAGAGGCATAGCGTCACCAAAAATATTGAGTTGGTTGGGATTGTGAACAATAGATGGATCGTGACCAGACGAAATCATATTGACGGAGGTAACATTCGAAGGTGGGAGTGGAAAAATTCCCATAAGGGATGAATTTTTGAAGAGACCCAGCCTGATTTTCTCATAGGGAGTAACGATTTTCCCAACATTAGGAATGTTTCTTGTTGAAGAATCAGAGGAGAAGAAATTAAACTGAGGGAAACAAAGGACACAAAAAAGGGAGGAGACCATGAAAACCATAGCGTTCGTCCAACTGCGTCCAAGAAGGAGATTATAGTTCAGGTTGACGTCTACCACTTCAACTTCCATGGTTACCATTTTCCCCTCCAAAAGGATGATCAATGGCTTGAGAATACTGCACAGTCGAGAACCTATACCATCGAAAGCGTCCAAGGTATTCGGGGACTGATTGAATGGGGGAGAGCCAATGGATTTCCAACATGCGATAGAAATGATGCAGGTCAAAGCACCTTCATCAATGAAATTCCGATGAATATTATTTCCCATGATAGTAACTTGAATCAAAAAAGCTACCTGAGATGGGAGACGAGGAACGAAATTCTCGAGATAGAAAGTAATAACATTATAATATACAAGATCAATCCCTCTAATAGCAAAGATTAGTGCCTTCTGTTGTGATGGCCATGACTAAAAGACCTCCAAATCTGACATCGTTGAAGGCGCTTAAGCTAGATCCTCTACAATATTGTAGTGTTGTACAGCTCTCGCATTCAGATTATAGGATATTTTCCGAAGAACGCCTTTTGGGGGTGGTCTAATTATGGAGTAACTACTCGGTCTCTCAATCTAGAGAGGACCATAGGTAGGGGGCATGGAAGAGGAAGGGTGATCTGTAACTTCCGATTGCACAGGAGCCTTGAATGTATTTGGGTAGTCCTTCATTCTCATAGTAATGGAAATATTTTTTGTTCCAGCCACGAAAACCTGAGAGCTTCCAGAAGACTGAGCTTGATCTACCATTTGGGTATGTTAAGAAGGGAAAGGTTTTTTTCAAAATAGTTGGAGTCCTGAGCGCACCCTTCAGAAGTCGGGAAACTTCTGCATGTCGAGGAAAATCCTTGGTGTAATGATCATCATCACATATAAAACAAGGATATTTAGGATTATGTGTTTAAGAATCGTTAGTAGATGAATTCTTGGAATCCTATTTAGGGTTTTCAGATTTTGACTTGCCTTTATCCTTTTTCTTACCTTTCAAGAATTTAGCTGCTGCGGTATATTGAAAAGCATTTACCTCGGAGGTTTTACCAGGATTATTCTGGTTACTAAAAGGAGTGGGGGGGGAAGTGGTAGTAGTGTATTTAGACTTCAAAGAAGTTTTAGGTGCACTACTATCAGTATGAGCCACTGTCCCAATAACACCATCCACCAGAGGTGTAACAGGAGACTGAGATGATTCAGGATCAGTTGAAGGCCGCAGCGGGTCAGGAAATAACTCACATAGAGTCCCAAACTCGGAATAAACCAAATAGAGGTATTCAGCTCCATAAATGACCTCCTCTTTTGTGACACACCCACCCATGGCAAGATCTTTAGCAATCCTCGAAACAAATGATTTTGTAAACCATTCAGTCAACATCTGGTCGGGGATATCGAATTTTATGAGGCGACAACGACGTCGCCATTCGTGAATATGATCTGAAATGTGTGTAGAAGTTGACTACTTCAACAAGTTGAGAAGGTGGGTATCATTTTCATACCAGACTGGTAACTGGAAGTAAGGAAATCCATAGCCAAGGAATTAAAATTGAAGAAAATTCCTCAAGGGAGTTCAATATACCACTTGGTCATAGTACCAGTCAAATTACGTTGGAAAAGACGAAGACGAATAGAATCATTGACCCAAGAATTAGAAGAGAACCACAAATGATATATCATAACATGGGTTTGGGGGTCTTCCCCAAATTTTCCTTCGAATTTTGGAAAATATCCTAGGATTTTAGTTGGAATTGGTAGCCAATGCACTTGATGCTATATGGGGTCATTTGTAAGCTTTGACACATCCGAAAATTCCAACATAGATAGGAATTAAAAGGGTTGATGATGAGGAGAAAACGGTCGGGGGTTCCAACCTGGTTGATATGGATTCTACCCCCAATAGGGCAGATTCTGTCCCGGATACGCATACTACCCCCATTGCTGGTAAGGACCCATTTGCAGGTATTGTTGAACATCGGGACCTTTATGGGGTTGTTGATAAGACCCCTGCAGGATTTGAGTTTGCAGACCTTGCTGGATGTAGGGTCTAGGGTGTGGTCCCTGGTGAACATAGGGTCCAGCATGTGGTCCCTCTTAAACATAGGGTCTAGCCCATTGTCCCTGTTGGACATAGGGTCCAGCCTGAGGTCCTTGTTGGACATAGGGTCCATCCTGAGGTCCTGATTGGGTCTGTTGGTGCTGAGGAATATATTGATATTGAGCACCAAGCTAAGGCCCAAACTGGGGTTGCTAGTATTGAATTTGAGGAAATGGTTGGTATTGAGCACTGGGCTAATTAGGGAGAGGACCAGATTGACCCAGAAGGAGATTTAGACCATATTAGGTGTAAGAACCAAATTTAGGGTTAGTCGCAACAGCACTTGCAAAAGGCTGGGGCTATTGGACATACTTCTCAGACGCATCGGTCGAGGAACATACTGATATTGTACATTTGTCTGTTGAACATAAGGGATGTTAGGTTGATGAACATACGTATACGATATGTTTGGTTGTTGAAGGGGTTGTTGAACTTGATAATATTGAACATGAGGTTGTCTTGCCCCAGGAATAGGTCCAAAATTTGGCTGCCCCCCACCCAAAATGGGAGGTACGTAAAGAGGGTTAGATTTTCCCCCAGGCACGGACGAAACCGTGGATTTTCCACTCAATGGTGGAACTGTAGTAATCGTAGATGGCAAGTAGGGGATAGAGTATCTGATCAAAAAATTTAATTGACCAATAGAGACTGTAGGTCGAGCAATGGGTTGAGACACAGCGACCACATTCAAAACGAATGGGTCGGAAGATGGAGGAATACTCGTTGACCAAATGGGATCCAAGAATAAAGGTGTACAACCAAAAGCTCTGGGAATAAGGTTTCCCAAATAGGTATAACCATGCAGAAGGGTAGATGCAACCTGATTGGAAGGTATTTTTGTCCCACTACCTGAATCATGAGGTGCAAAACTAAACAGCTCGCTTTCAGAGGGAAACACAGATGAATCATCTTCTAGGATGTAGGTGCCAGTGGTTTCCTAAAGAGTGCCCTGAGAAGCGCTCACGAATGGAACATCATCAGTATTGGATGCCATGTTTTCAGGAAATAACTGATGGACAGTAGAGCAAGATGCTATTGGAGAAGCACGAAAGGCAATTTCAGGTTGATCAAAAGCGCTATAAGTCTGTTGAGGCAAGACCACTATCAGATCAAAGAGTGAATTTTCAAGAAAGACTATGAATTGTGCAGATGGTTCAGGGATTTCTGGCTCAGAGTCTTCTGATGTCGTCCAAGGAGAATCATCGAGTGGTGGTCGAGATGAGATGGGTTGAACACTAATGAAAATCCTGAGTTCAACACCTTGTGCTTCAAGGGGCCCAACATGAGGACCTTGAGACTTGTCAAAAGAGGGAGGAGGTGAATTCTATGATTCAACCACAATGACCTTTCAAATCAATGTCAAAGAAGGAAGAGGTGAAAAAATTCAAAATTTACCAAGCAATAATGAGGCTAGATAACTACATGGGTAATATGTTTTCGTGGGAAGTTACTTTTAGAATTAACAAAAAAAAGAGTGTGCTAAGCATAAAGGTTTACCAAGTATTTGTGAACTACAATATACACCTTGGTAGAAAAAATTACCAAGGACTTAACATACTATAGTTGATCTCCTCGAATGTTGTGTTCGGTGTATTACGTTTACAAGGCGGCCGACTTGGTTACCTATGGTAGGTTTTCAACCTAATGGTGTCTCCCCAAATATATGTGATGGTATGTGGGATTCCAATCCATAGTAGTGATGTCTAATGTGTAATTGTTCGATAAGAGTGCCCCAAATATACTTATCATACATCAATATACTTCCATACATGGGATGGGATATCACCCTCGGGCTGTAACACAAACTGTTAACGACAGCTCCTATGTTTTACGATGCTATAACATGTCTCTAGCCTAGACCACTAGATTTTTTCATTAGTTCCAAATTCTCCTTAAGGTAAATTGAGTGAATTTTAATGTTGATCTTGAGTTAAGTTTCAGTTTTGGCTCAAAATCGATGTCACCTGAATCTTTATAATGCAGACTAAATACAAAAATAAAAACTTTAAATTTCAATGAAGCCTTTAATTTAGGGGAGAGATACAAGAAAAAGTGCAATCAATGCAACAATAATAGTGCCCCCCAAACTAGCTCAAAGCTAGGAAATGCAATTACTTTCAAACGAATTCACTTTTCCCAAACAAATGAAACTTACTAAAAAAATGAAAATACTTCCCTTTTCCACTAAGATGCAATTATTATTATTATTATTTTATTTTTTAATACTTTTAAATGCAATCAAAATCAAATTAAATGAACGAAAGAAGAAATTCAAATCCTTTCACTTTTCTTTCAATAGAAAAAAAAAACAAAAATTGCTTTAAAAAATGCACGAATGGAATGCTTTTCACTCTATTTAAAACGATAAAGATAAGCTAAAACAAAACTAAAATGAAAATCACTTTCAATTTCTTTAGAATTTAGACAAAGGACACACTCTTCTAGACTTGTGAATAAAACACTTTGTCATCCTATGTTTGACACTTAATCGAAGGTAACATCAGAGATGAAGTGACAACTAGTGCAAATCACTCTGAATAAAGTAGGGAAAAATGCGACAAAAGATGTTTGAAATGGTGAAAATATCCCAACTTACAAACAAATTAAAGAGACGAAAACACTCGCTCAGAGAAAACAAGTAATTCAAACACACAGCAAGGAGGTCAGTGAGATTCTACAGACATCCTTCAAGAGCAAGGACACACTGGAAAATCAAGGGGAACCCCTAATTTTTCCTAGGTCTGAGATCAACGCTTTTGTGATAAGCAGAAGAGTGTTGAAAGGAAAATCAACACAGCTGTACTATATAGAACAACACTTCCAACGCTATTGTGAAAATAGGAAGCGCGTTGGTCACTAAAAACAAGGAAAAACAAAAAATATTTTCACACAAACACTAGACCTCACACAGTGAAGTGACTATCAAACCTTACACAAACTAACAAAGGCATAAGCAAGCTTAGATTCCAGAAATCGGTCAAACTGATCCAAGATCAGTCCGGGGAAGGAAGGCTAAGAGGCTAAGCTCCCCAGTAGAGTCTCCAATTCTGTTGTCAAGATAAATCCCCTCTGCGGATAGAGGCGATCTCTCTAGCCCTAGAATGGGTCTAACAACACAAGATACTTTCTAATGCAAATCTCTCTTAAGTAACATTTACAATGCGACAAGAAAAGAGACATAAGTACCTTTTCCCAATGCTACGTTTGAATCCTTTGATGATGATCTTGATCCACGATCCTTTTAGGCTCGCTTCCTGCTACTGATGGCACACGAATACCTATGGACGATCAAGAGGCAAAAAATAATGTAATACAATACAAATAATCTTAAACATTAGCTATCTAGCATATCAAGGAGTACCAGAATATTTGTATAAACACTTAGACAAATATTAAAAGAAAACATCATGTGTTTATTAATAAATATAAAAAGGAAATCTTACAACCCATGCCTTGATGTTGGAGGCCTCCTTTGGTGAAAATATGAGTCCTTCACTGAATCTCTAAAGCATTCTTTCTCCCTAAAACTTAGGCGTTATCATAATGCTAGGATGCAAGGGATCGAGAATTAAAAGTAGCCCAACAATGACCAACCAAGCTCTAAAAATGTTGGTATGAGGGATAAGAATTTATAGGAAGGGAGAAGATGTTGGGAGCCCATGAAAGGAGGAGGAAGACCCACTTTCTAAGGAATAAACCCCCATGTATGAGATCGAAGATCTAAAATCATAGAGCTTGACTCTATCACCACCGTTTAACAACCAATTCACTGCCTTTTAGCTCCTAGAGCTCAAGGCTTCTGCTCCATTTGAGGAAACACTGTCAGAAAGGGATCAACGTGGTTTTCCAAGAAATAAGGGCACTGGTGGCGCTAAGCCAAAACTGTGAAAATGACATCAGTGCGGTCATGAAACTAGGAGTGGCGCTAACCTAGGAAACTAGGAATTTGACCAATTTTCTTCATTAATCCTCCAAGGCAGTTTTATTTGGATTTTCAGGGGATGTCTTGACATATTTATTCATGGTGGAAACATTGCACAAGATCTGTTACGGGGCATTTTAGGATCAAGTACGGGAAATAAGCATGGCGAAAAATTATTATGTAACACCTAGTAATCCCTGGATCAGACTGTGGATTGAGATAAATCCTGAGATACTAGGATACAGGAAAATTCCTCACAGTGTAAGTGGAGAAATCTAGTGGCATCCATGCTTGTTTTGGCCTAGTGATCGGGTGGAGACCATGGTAAATCTTGTTATGAAATGCTAATTGTTTTGGCCTAGTGATCTAGTGTGTATTACATTAAAGCCTAATTTATATTGATGTGGGTGAGGTGTTTTAGCCTTGGGATGCCCTCGTAGTTTCTTTCGGTTTGAGTCCCAAATTCATGCTTGGAATATGGCATAAGGGTGATTTGCTGAAGAGAGATTTGTCTCAGCCAATCTATGGTCAAGTGGAACATGGAAGTCCCATCCCAAGTTTACTTTTGCATTCATTAATAAGAGGTTATATCCTTGGCATTTTATATGTAAATATACTGGTTGATATTTGGATTCTATGGTTGATGTGTCCTTTATATTTTTGTTGTTGTTTTTCTGGTTATAATCATGTATTATGAAAGTGATGAAGTATGGCTCTCCTCATGTTTTTAATTGTAAACTATTAATTAATGTATCTATGACCTAATAAATGATAATGCACCTAATGATGTAAGGTAACAATGCTTCTTAGTGATTCTCAGATAAGTATGAGACCCCTATTCTCAGATATGTGGAAAGACACTAGAAGAAAGGTTGTCTGGTAAAGATAGTGTGGTCTCTAGATGCGCATTACTATTGTTGTGTATATGTTGTGCATATTGTATATGTGGTACATGTTGTATATATGGTGTTATGTGCATGTTGTATATGCATTACTATGTACATATGGCATTATATACATGTTGTATATTTGGTGTTGTGTACATACGGTGTGGTGTGCATGTTGTACATGTGGTGTTGTGTGCATGTGGTGTTGTGATCATGTGGTACACACCGTGTTGCATGCATGTAGCACTATGTACACACTGTGCAATATTTTTTTGTACACGTTGTGCAGGAGGCGGGTTGTACATGTGGTGTTGTTTACACGTTGTGCAGGTGGTGGTGTGTACATGTGGTGTTGTGTATATGTGGTATTGTCTTACAGGTATTGTGTAGTCATTGTGTCGTGACATGCATATTCGTGGTATTGTATACCCGATGTACAACACAATCTATATATATATATATATATATATATTGTGTTGTACGTCGGGTGAAGGTGTATGTGTCATGTTGTACACCGGGTGTAGGTGTATGGGTGGTATTGTACACTGGGTGTAGGTGTGTGCATTGTGTTGTATACCAGGTGTAGGTGTATGTGTCGTGTTGTACACCGGGTGTAGATGTATTTTTTGCACTATACACTGTTTATGTGTATATTTTGCGCAATGTGATGGGACATGCATGTATGCTATTGTCTGGGCCCTTGTTGTTGCTATTGAGGGTTGAGGTGGTTTAGTCTCTAGATTCCTTGTTGTTGATATTGGGTGTTGAGACATTTTTGTCTCAAGATACCCTTGTTTCTATTGAGGGTTGAGGCAGTTTAGTCTAGGGATACCCTTCTTGCTATTGAGGGTTGAGGCATTTTAGTCTCTGGATGCCCTTGTTGGTATTGAGGGTTGAGGCGATTTAGTCTCAGGATACCCTTGTTGCTGATATTGAGGGAGGAGGCAGTTTAGTCTCCAGATTCCCTTTGTTACACAGTAATTTGTCACCGTCCCTACAATCCCCATCTCTCCCATTGGAGGGTTGTTTCTCTGACCAATAAGCAGTGTCATGCCTTGCAAATACCATCATTGCATCCCTTTCCATGAGGACAAAATTTCTTCTATTGATCATTTCCTAAGCAGACCCCTAAAAACACTTGTTTTTTCCTTGGCGCTGGTAGCCCGTTATGTCCTCGCGCCAATGAGGAAAATTAACACTGAGCCCGCACCAATTGGCGCTTTGTCCCAATTAAGCACTCGTGCCAATCTGCTTTTGGAAAGTTTTTTAAAAAAAGAGGTGAAGTTTCGATTACAACAACTTCGTGGATGAGTCATCAGGAGTGGTTTCGACTGAATAACCACGGCCTTCCTCCTTTGGCCTCTTGTTTCCACCTTATGGGGAACCTCCCAAGGGATAAGGCCTCCCTTCCACTATTGTAGGGATCCCAACCTCCTCCTCCTCTATAATGATAGCCTCATCCATCGATGAAGGGGCCGAATGGCCGAATGGCCGAACATGAATACTTCATGGCCAAATAGCGCAGGTCTTCAAGTTCCTCAGAGCCTTATGTTGCAAGAGCCTTGATTCATTCCCTTAAGGCCAAATCCAAGCAAGGAGATCATTGTCGAGACATCCGAAGAGAGAGGCTTGTCCCATCCCCGACAGGCTTTGTCGAGACATGTTCCACTAGCGACCCTCCAAAGGAGAATTCAGCGTCAGGGCTATGGTTGTATTCTTCTTTGATTGATTAATGATAAGCAATTATTGGTTATGGTTCCACTCTTGTTGTTGATTATGATGTTGAGTTGTGTCTTCTCTGACTGACATATAGTTGCATATACTGGATTTTACGCTTGCGTTTGTTTTGTTTCTTGTGTGTGTAGGTGTCCGATCACGGAGATTGTGAGGATTGTGATCTGCCAGAGCTAAGGAATGGGAGCGCTACCTTCTCTACGAGCGACAGCGTTGGATTCCAGGTAAGCCTTCATCGCTAGTTGGTTTATTTGCAATTAGGAACCTGCACTATAGTGTGAACGATTTTTACTAGACCCGGTCTGGGCTAGTAGGGATTGCCTCTGTCCGCAGAGCGGATTTACCTCCCTTGTTGCTTGAAGAGAATAGCAGGAATTGGGCGCTTGTCTGGCTTGGAAACCAATTCATTGTGTGTATAGAAAGGATAAAGAAAAAAAGGAAAAAACAAAGAATCATTGAAAGATAAGTATCAATATTTTACTTTAGTTTTTAATTATGCATGTGATTGAAAATTTTCATGTTTTGAGCTAACCATATATGATATGTTTATACATGATGATGTGATCAAAGAGTTAGTTTGACTTGTTGTGACAGGAAGTGAACATAATTGTAGGTGTATCTACTTGATGAGCTACCAATGAGGTATGATTTAAATTTATTTCAATGTATTTTGACTCTAATGGGAATTATGTGCTTGGTACAGAAAAGCATGGAAAATGCTCGATTTGGGTGGTAACTGACTGCAAGAATTAGCAACAGCAATAAAAGGAATTGGGACATGCAATATTATATTGGTAAATCACTTTAGAAGCAAGGCCATTGTGGGGAACTGGTACCCAATAGTGTCCATTTATTTCCATGAGCATGTTATGATCAGGATGATGGTTTTGAGGTAGGGATATGCCTTGGTTTTTGGACCTTTCGATGCAAGGAAACCTTTCCAATGGATGCCAATGGCCGAGAAAGGGGATGTCAGAACTCGTAGGTGAGGACACATGGAAGGGAGTGACTGGATTTCCCAAGGGACTATGTAGCGAAGAAGGCAAGGGATTGTGTAGAAGAGAAGGGAAGGTCGAGGGATGGATTTTTTATGGTCATTAGCATTATCAAATGGAATCAAATGCACATTGGGAATGTGCCCTGGAACAATGAGTTGGTAACTATTCACTGAGAGTGAAAGTGGCACAAGATTGTAGCACTAGACATTGGATGCAGCTTTGACTTTAACAGTGGATTTTGAACTTCCTGAGAAGGATGTGAATCCTAGGATTACTTTGAGGGTGGAGGTGTAAGCCTCTAGATTCCCTTGTTGTTGATACAGGCAACGTATCCTTTTATTTATTGGTTGAGAAAATGTACAAATGTGCATATGTATATATGTGTATTTTATTTTTAATATTGTATTGAGCTGGATTTATAAAGCTCCATAGATAATATGATTATTTTTTGGTTGAATAAAATGTGTATAAGTTTATGTGGTTGCTATTGTAAATACCACAATGAGTTGTTTTATAAAGCTCCAAAAAGAGGTTTGGTTGTCATCATCATTTTTACACAACATTTTGTCTTTATCCTTGCAATCCCCATATCGCACATTGGAGGGTCATCTCTGTGACTAATTAGAAGTGTCATGCCTTGAAAATACCATCATTACATCCTTTTCCATGAGGACAACATTCCTTCTGTTGACCATTTCCTGAGCAGACCACTAAAAACACCTGTTTTTGCCTTGGCGCAAGTAGCCAGTTACACTCTCACACTGAGATGGAAAATTAACACTGAGCCCATGCCAGTTGGCGCTCTGTCCCAGTTAAGCGCCCGCACCGATCTGTTTATGGAAAGTTTTTTAAAAATAGAGGTGAATTTTCGATCACAACAACTTCGTGGATGAGTCATAGGGAGTGGTTCGACTGAATAACCACGGCCTCCCTCCTTTGGCCTCTTATTTTCACCTTATGGGGAAACCTCCCAAGGGGTAAGGCCTCCCTTCCACCTTTGAGGAATCCTAACTCTCCTCCCTTTCTCTATAAAAGAATTTGCCTTTCTAAGGGTTGACTACGTATAGCTGAAAATTCAAAGATAGAAAGAAGAAGCAATCATAGCTTCGGGAGAATAGTGCAGAATGTGATTGTTTGTGTGTGTTGAGAACATAGTGAGATCTTGGACCTTTGTTCGTGAGAGTGTTGCAAACGTGCTTGGATACAGACTTGCCGAAGGAGAGCCTCAATATCAAGGCTTGGTTGTAAACTCCCCTTGTCTTTATCATAATAAAATGCATCTGATGTTTATCCTCCATTCTTGTTTACATTTATAATGAGATTTATAGCATTCCTTGATCAGTTACATAGGTTGTAATTGTTTTATGTTTGTCGTGGTTTTACGCTTGTCGTGTTGTCTTGACTGTCTGTACAGGTAATCCAACATTGGCAGCAACGTGTGTCGAGTTTGAGAAGAGCGACGGATCAAGAAGCTTCAACGAAAGATGACAACATAGCATCAGAACGAGGTAGGTCATCTTCCTTGCTTTGAATTTCAATTACGATCTAGGAAGGTAGATGTTATTATGTTCCCGTAGTTGCTAGACCCACCCTAGGGCTAGAGGGATCGTCTCTGTTCGCAGAGAGGATTTACCTGGACGACAAATTGGTGACACCACTGGGGAGTTTCCTTTGAGTTTGTCACTCTTTAAGGTCTTAGTCATTCGACGGATTTAGTCGAATGACCATTTCCCTGTTTGTTCCTATGTTTTTCATCAATTACGATCTTTTAGTTTTTTCTCGAAGTGGTGAGTCTGGTCTTGGTTGGGAGAAATTCTTTGTATTTTCCTGTTCAGGCACTGGCGCTTTTATTTTTCTGACAGTGGCGCCGATTGATGCTAGTTGTCAATTAGCAACCCGCGCCAATTGGCCATTGGCACTAGTTGTCAGTGAGCAAGTCGCGCCAATTGGCGCTAATTTCACCCACAAAAGTCGTGCTAATTTCAGGGTGTGTGAAAAATTGATGTTTTTTCCCTAATTCCTCCACCAATGTGTCTTTCCCTTCTGGTCTTTTTCTTTGTATGATTTAATCGTTCTCCCCTCTACTTTTTCACTTATGAGCATAGATTACATTGCTCATTGTTTAGTTGAAAAGTCTTCTTTCTATGATTGCTTGATGTAAAAGGGAATGAATGCCTTGTTTTGAGCTCATGCTTTGGAAGTCCTTTTTGTGCTTGACCTCATATGTCTTGTAGCCTTTTGAGGAATTTCATTACAAAGTGTTTAAAACAACGATTGCATTCTTAGTGTTTGTTTGCATCCCTTTTGCATTCATCCTTCATTAAGAAAATTTGCGTTCATTTAATTTTCGTCTTAAAGTTTGCTTTTCGTTAAAATGCATTAGATCACATTGCATTGAAAAGTATTTTTTGAGATCCATCATTGAACTTAGATTACATTGTTTAATGATTGAAAGATAAAAATCGCATTGAGTGCATTCTCTTTCATTAAAAGCGTGCATTAAGTACATTCTCATTTCATCGAAAAATGCATTGAGTGCATTATTATTCTTTGAAAAGAAAAAGGAAATTGTGCATAGATTACCATTGCATTGTTTTCAAAAAAAGAGGATTTTGCATAGATTACATTACATAATTCACATCGTTGAATGTTTTAGATTACTTTTGGATAGTGAAATTCATCTAGTTAGGAAACAGTTTCGTTTGTAGTATTGTTGTTTGTTGCATCATTGTTTGAGACTCTTCCCTTAACTAGATAACATTCATCGAATTGAAAGATTTCTTTTCTCATATAGCTGCATATAGTAGTTTTTCAGATGACATGCGGTAGAGCCTTGAAACTGAGACATAATTCAAGATCAAATTTAAAATTTATTGAATTAATCTAAGGAAACATTGGAACTTAACGCAAAAAATTTACTGGTCTAGGCTAGAGACGTGTTCCGGCATCTTAAAACCTAGTAGCTGTCATTCGCCATTTGGCTTTAGACAGCACTAGTACGTACTTGTGCTCCCCGTACTATCGAGTATATAAAGGGAGACCCCTATAGGTTGCAATCCTTTATCTAGAGGAATCTGAGTCTGCCGCCCTATAACCGTGATACACCGAACACAGCATTCGGGGATACTACCTACATGTACGGAAATTCTTTGGTCATTTCTCTTTCATTTGATCACCAAGGTGTATATGGCAGTTCACGGAAACTTGGTACACCCGCTTGCTTAGATTACCTGAGAAGTCATTTTGGTATTTCTGTGACTCTCTAAAAGTGAAAATATCATCAAGCGCTTGTCCTTTCACGCTCGTTTCAACCTGAAAGTGATAAAGTCACCTTTTTCCTGTTTCTCGACTCTTAAAATATGAAATGACAGAGTTTTGTTTTAGTGTCTTAAAATATTAACTGCCCATGAAATATTCCTGGTTAAAGTTATCTTCCTTGGCATTTTCTTTTACATTTGTTTCCAATGGCAACGTTTCTGGAGTTTACCAACCAAGGAATCCCCTCTGAAGGGAATCCTAGTCCTTTTCCTGCTTTTGGGAATGTTGGTGCTCCTTATATGGCAACATTGTCCCTGCCTGGGTTAACTATTGGGTTGCCTGTTTGGTTATTCTCGACCTTAGTGGTCTCAAATGTTTTGTCTGTTGTACAACCATCCTGTTCACCTGAACAAAATCATGTTGATTCTAAGGTGAACCTCTCCCCTTCTTCACCTATTTCTTCATCCTCCTCTTCTACTTCGCCTGGTGAAAGTCTAGATTCTAGTAACCAGGTGGCTAAGAAGAAGAAGAAGAAGACCAAGAAGAAGAAGTCAAATAAGTGAGAGGCTAATGCTATAGCTATTATGCCAAAGGAACCTTCCCTTGATAAACCATCCAACCTTACACGGAAATTCAAATTCCCTTTCATGCTCTGCAAAAGTGACCACTTTCTTTGAGATTTCCCTGGCATTCCCAAGGTACTTGAAGTATGGTCTGACGACCGTCCACCGTTGTCTTTGGCTTCTGGAAGTCATGTTCATGAGACATCTTCGACTAGTTTTGATAAGACTCATAAGAAACAGGGTAAGATTACCAATCCCTATAAGTTGTGTGAAGGGAATCATCCTATTCACCTTTGTATGTACATGGATGAAGCCAAGAGAGTGTTGGACAACCCTACTTTTTCTGCACCCTGCCTTCTGGCTAGTTACCAGAAGCTTTCTTCGAATCCTCCGCTAGTTTATTCAACGAACGATCAAGATTCATCCTTGGTCAATCCCGTTCCCTCGGAAATTCAAATTCATGAATCCATTCCCGACGAACCATTTTTCGTGGAATCGGTCGATCTAGTCCCACCCATGGTTCATCAGGTCTTTTCCGTTTAGATCGGATCTCATTCCCCTCCCGTTATTCTTGTTTCCTCAGATTCCTCGAACTTAGAGAAATATTCTCCTGTCCCAGTGACTCAAGAAGATCCTCCTCCTACTCCCATGTATGTGGTTCAGAAGGATGCTCCTCTTGTTCCAGTAACACTAGGGGATGACCATCTCAGTTCGATGGTACCCCCTCCAAGTAGTTTGGTCGCTTCCTTCGATTGGAGTCTATTTGCAGGATACCGCCTTCCTTCTTATGTGCCTTTTAAGATCACGATACAAACCTTTGATGTGGTCGTACCCAGCACCACTATATATGAAGGCGCGTCTATTAGTATTTTGTCTTCCACTACTTGGCAAGCTTTTGGTTCTCCACCGCTTATGCCTGTTACGCAGAATCTGTTGGCTTTTAACAGAGGAACCAGTCAACCGTTAGGGATCCTTCCGAATTTTCCTAGTACTTTGGGAGGGAAAACTGTCTATATAGACGTGATGGTTGTTCCAAGCCCCTTGGATTTTAATTTACTCCTGGGGCATGACTATACTTATGTCATGGGAGCGCTTGTCTCTTCCCTCTTTCATGTGATTTTTTTTCCACATGAAGGTCGGATCATGACCATTGATCAGC
Source organism: Pinus albicaulis (assembly GCA_034641835.2). Lineage (NCBI taxonomy): Eukaryota > Viridiplantae > Streptophyta > Pinopsida > Pinales > Pinaceae > Pinus > Pinus albicaulis. The sequence continues at coordinate 414,234,139 of CM076571.1, forward strand.
TTTAATTCTTTGGTACTAACATGACATATGGTCCACCATCATCCCTTCCAGGTCTTTATCCATCAGTTTTGTCTTCCCCGCCGCAGGTTAATTATGTGGCTACCTGTCCTGTGCCCGCATTCAGTGATAGTGCCATTGTGCATCATGTGTTGGGGGCATTGGGTCCTGATTTTCAATATGTTGTTCTCCCATGGTCCACCATCTTGGAATCCATGACCTCTTATTCGTCATGGTAAAATCTCGTCGGAGCATAGTTCATTTTCTTGTGTCAAGCTCCTTAAAAAATGAAACAAGGTTTTCGAAGCACAGTTCGTTTTCTTGTGTCAAGATCTTTAAAAAATGAAACAAGCTCTTATGAGGATAGTTCTTTTACTATGTCAACCTCGTTAAAAAATGAATTATCTCATGAGGATAGTTATTTTAATTTTTCAACCTCGTTAAAACAATGAAACACGTTCCCGTTCAATTCAAGACTTTGATAAGATCTCGTCAAATCCAAGTCGAGTCTTTCTCTTGATCTCGTAATTTGAACCTTCACTCCATCTTCCTTTCATATGGAATGAAGCTTGGGGGGCATGTACCTCGAATTAAGTAACCATGATGGGGACATGCTTACTTTTTTCAAGCATATTTTGTTTCTGTTTCAAGCTTGTGTAAAAATGAAACCAATTTCAAGCATAGTTTATCTTTGTTTCAATCTTGTGTAAAAATGAAACCAACTTCAAGCAGAGTTTCCTGATTTCAAGCTTGTGTAAAAATGAAACCATTCCCATTTTACCTCTCGTGATTTCCATTTTATCAGCCTATTTTTCCAGATGAGCCTTGGTTTTCTCATCCCATCGTCACCATCTTCTTAGCCTATCATACACCTTCACTTGATTATTTTACCCATTCCTGAGGAACCTCTACAATGAGTGTTCGTGTTAGCCAGCCTCTTGACTTTTATCATGTTCTGAGCAGTTCCACATCATTGGAACCAGTTGCTACCCTTAATACCACTCGTTTCTCTAGGAGGAGTCAACTTTCAGCTCTTTTCTAACTCTCTAAAACTGAAAAGATTGTCGAGACTCTTGTCGTTTTGAACTCGTTAAATACCTGCGAAGACATATCTACCCAGTATACAATTACCCCTTTTTCGGGCTGGGATATATTATTTACAAAAAAGGAATAACTTAGCCTATTGTGACTAAGAGGTTCTTTCAGATATTGTTTTTTACCTTTTCGGATCTGAGGGACTTTTACGAAAAGGGACCTGCTGGAGTTTTCTTTTTCGCCTCTTTTCAAACTCTCTAAACATGAAAAGACGTCGAGTTCTCCCTTTGTTAGACTCATTAAACCCTGATGACATCGAAAATCGTCACCATGATGTTACTCGAGTTCCTCCTTCCTAGGGATCGTAAAATGTACTAGGATGGATCTATCTGAAGGACAAACTTATATGACAAGCATATGGTATCCTCTTCAAGCTTTTGTAAAAATAAAGAGGTACTTGCCAGAAATGGTAGGGGAAAATGGAAGTTATTAATCAGTTGTGTCAGCAGTATGTCATTCTTGAACATGACACTTATCTGCAGTTCGTGTCAGGTTGGGATATCTTCATTCTGTCACTTTGCCTCCGTGGGTTTGGGAGATCCGTTTGCCTCTCATTCGATTACCAATTTTTTCAACATGGCCTCTAATCCTATTTGAGTCAAATGCTGCCAAATTCCAGATTCGTTTCACCGATATTTTCAAGAGAAAATCCTTCTGCATTTTGTACATTCCTAATCCTCTGTTTCAGTCTTGAATTACACTCATATTATCTTCTTTGTTTCATGTCGATGATGTGGGATTCATTATGACACTCCTTTGACGAATCGCTTCCTATCGACTCCAGCTCATTATCCAAGAAGTTGATCTAGAGACTCCTTTCTGGTACCTTAGAGCTTGCATGCCCTAATGGAAAGTTCTTCGCATTCGACAAAAGGTTCACATCATTGGCCTTCGATCGGGTGATTTCACGGGTGTTCGACTTCAGCTCACTGTTCACATTCTATGGATTGTACTAGTAGTACCTTGAGTGCCATTGACATTATGGGAGGTTTCTCTCGAACTTGTTAACGGTTCACATCATTGGCCGGTAATCAAGTGAATTTCTAGAATGTTCGACTTCAACACGTCTATTCACATATTGGAATTTGTACTTTGATCGGGTGGTGTTGGAGCACAAGACCCTGGGCTTCGATCACAAAAGTCCAAGTTGCGAGGAGTGATGAGTCAGTCATGATTATATACATGATTATTTAGATGGATGGTTGTGACTATACTATGGATTCTCTTGTTTTGATCCTCTCTATATGGATGGCTGCACCCATACCGTGGATCTATTTCATATAATCCCTTCATTCGGATGGTTGCATCCATCTCGAGGATCCATTCATATGATCCTCTTCTTGATGGATAGTTGTGCCTATACCATGGATTCATGTATTTTCAACAGAAATTTTAGTTATGTATATGTATCTATGCTTGATTTTCAGGTCTCCTGACAGCAACATCTGGTTCCTTGCACGTACTTGTAAAGCATTTCACCCCTCACTCATGTCCGGACTTCATTCTTTAGGGGGCATCTGTTACACAGCATTTTTTCACTGTCCCTACAATCCCCATTTCACACATTGGAGGGTCATTTCTGTGACTAATTAGAAGTGTTATGCCTTGCAAATACCATCATTGCATCCCTTTCCATGAGGACAACATTCCTTCTGTTGACCATTTCCTGAGCAGACCACTAAAAACACAAGTTTTTGCCTTGGCGCTGGTAGCCCGTTATGCCCTCGTGCCAATGAGGTAGATTAACAACACTGTTACCGATGAAATAGGTAACCTGACCTCAAAACAGGAACTCTAGCCCAAAAACGCTCAAAAAACATGAAAAAACACCCCCCAAAAAAAAAATGTGTCTTCCAGAACACACTTGTTTTTTTTCGAAGGTCAAATTTCAACATTTTCTAAAATTATGCTAAAAACAAAATTGTTTGTTGAAAAAAGGATTGAAAAAACACCCCCCAAAAAAAAAGTGTGTCTTCCAGAACGCACTTCTTTTATTTTTAAGGTCAAATTTCAACATTTTCTAAAATTATGCTAAAAACAAAATTGTTTGTTGAAAAAAGGATTGAAAAAACACCCTCAAAACAAAACCAGTTGATGCTCGAATAACAAAAAAAAAATTTGTGTCATAATTTTGACACTTGTGACAATGGAATTAAAGACAACATATTAGGACATTTTTTAAAATCGTAAATTTCTAACATTTTTGATAGATGATGTTAAAGATAAACAAATACATGTCTGAAGGGCTTATAATTTTGAACAATTTTCATCCATCTTGTTAAACATAAAATATCTTGACTTTAAACAACCCCAAATTTGTAATTATTTTCAACCATAACCTTAAAGATAAAGGTAAATCTAAAGTTTTTCAATCTTAAGTGTTCAACATACTTGAACAATGAAATTATGGAGAAAATATAAGACTTAACAATTTAAAACAAAAATAAGTAAGAGTAATTTTAATTTTAAAGAATAAAAACTTATCTTTTTTCAAATCTTAGCATAAGACAAATTTAAATATAATTTCAACCAAAACCTAAAAATCAAGCATCAAAACAAAGTGTTCTGTTTCAATGATGCATATAATTATTAAAACTTTTAAAAGTATCTTATACCAAATGGTAACAATACATAATATCATGGTAATATCATTGCATAATCTAAAAATTCAACATTAGTTTCTATTTTCTATTTTACTTATAATTAAAATATCAACATTGGTACATTGAATATAACATAAATTATTTTTGTAATTCATTGTTACATTTTCGATATTCTAAAGAAATGAATTCTTCATAATTAAAACATATAATCCAACAAACATAGAAATGTCTCATAACTTCATGAAAAATGAGATGGAAGTCAAAATTTTTATTTCAAGTTACCATGCAAACATCAATTACATAAAAGTGTCTTAGATAGTTATTCAAATCAGCCATAGGTTCTAGCACACCATCATAATCTACATCTTCAGATGAATGGCTCGATGCAGATGAAGATGATCCATATTCTTCTCTTTCATCAACTAGTGCTCCATCTGAGTCAACATGCATGCCCACCATTTCAGAGTTCAAAAGTCTTGTAGATCTACGTCTACATTCTGCAGAGTCCCATTTCAACGGTAATTGTTCTGGTAGCAATTTCTTCAAAATATTTATGGTCTGCAACCGAAGAGTTCCTCTCTTTGTCAAATTGAAGTCATACACAAGTATGTCAACATCCTCCAATTTTAAGACATTTGTGCGGCGACGATTTATATTTGCGCCCTTTCTTTTTCTCTTTCTGCTAATTCTTTTTTCCACTACCATCTCTGGCTTGTACACACCATTGAAAGGGTGGGTACTTGTGGCATACCAATGTACATCAACAACTGTAATCTCTTCATTTTCATTAATGACTTTTATAACCTTGGCAATCCAGAATGGATAGCCAAGTGGATTTTCATCTGCTAACACTGCTATCATGAAACCCTCCTTAAGATCCTGCACAGAACCCCTGTAAAGGTTTTTCATGGCTTCACGTTGTGCACGTGATCTTCTAGAACCAATATAGATTTCTCTTTCCTCTACCTGTGGGAAATTAATAATAGCTTGAGGCTGTTGTTGTTCAACATTGTGTGTTTCTTGATGTTCATGTTCATTTGGCATATTTTGTGGCCAAAAAAAGGAGTCTTCAAAAGCGTATCCTCATTTACTGATCTTGAAATCATATCACTTTGATTACTGAAAAAAGACTCCCACCAAACTGAATCAGCAACATCAAAGTATTCATATGTATCTCTAATACATCTTTTAATTTCCTCTAGACATTCAAAATAATTTATCTCTCTCTTCTGCCTTCGTGCATTATGGAGTTCAGAAACTGACTGTAATAACAATATCTTTGATGAAAACATTGGACGCTCTGGAATGAACTTCAAAAATGCTAAACCCGATGATGGTCCCCATTCTTCAATAGTTGAATACTTCTTGCCCCATATAAGTGTTATCCCATCAATTTTTTTGATACGAAATTGATGCTGGCAGCTAATGTCGTTAAGTTTTTCAATGCATTTCTCCTCACCATGCGATCCAAAAATAAACCTTCGCATGTCAATAGTTTCTTCCAACACATGAAAAACAGGCTCTGGAATGTACGATTTCTTAATACATTCAATTAATGATGGCAAGCTCCCAACACCTTTCCTCCTCAATGTTACTGAAAAACGACTAAACATTTGATCAATATGATCATGAGTATGCCCAACAAGAAGGAAACCAACCTTTATCTTTTTAAAAATCCCCAATTCAACAAGCATGTTTAGATACCCAAAAAGAACTTGATTTTTGCTCTCACGACTTGTGTTGTCTAATTGTAAATACAAAACTTCAGGAAGAATCCCAGACCAATGAGTAACCACATCATGGATTATAGTTATGGTCAGATTTGCATCATTGTGAATATTTGGAGTTGTGAAGAAAACTCTTGGAAACATCTTCTCATTAAATACCATACAACCAACCAAGTGAAAATGAATGAAATTTTCCTCCTGTAATTTTTTTGGCGTGCGGACAAAATGTGGAAGAAGTGTTTTCTTTTGGTCCATACCATCAATTATCAATCCCAGATATTTATTTGGATGATCATAACACTTCTTTCAATGTTTATACAACTTTTGTCTTTCACTTGTTTGCTGATTGCGATGGTCTTGAAGTTCTTTGACAACGGAATCTATACATAAAATAAAAGAAACATATGAATAAATATATTTTCATAGTTGATAAGTATCAAATTTTAAAAAACAATGTTTTGAACACATACCTCTTTTCGCCCCTTGACATTTATCTCTTTTTGCTTTAAGAGAAGCACATGTGTTGCAAATCCCCATCCTTGTCTTCTTAGGAATACGAACATTGTTGAATTCAGTTTTCCATATCCTTGTAAAATAAGAATATGTAATAAAATTACCAATTCCTTCAACAGCTTCTGCATAATCTTTGTATAACATGAATATTTCTCATCTCGAGAAATTATCTGGAATATGTATTGTCTCTTTATTTGGCATACACTCTCCATGATTTGAAAAGAAGTCTTTCATCCATGTCTTAGCAATATTTGCAAACGGCCCCACCTCCCATTTATGACATGCTTCTGAATAATATGTGGGATCCTTTTCCAATCTATCCTGGATTCTTGACAAACGACAATTACCAATTGAATACAACATTTTGAATGCCTTTCTGCAAAGCAATACATTCCCAATATGATAATCATAACCTGCTAGTGTAGATTGCATGCAACCCACTAAATATGTTTTTTGCATGTTTTTATTCATTGACACATATGTTTTCCTTTTCTGCAAAGCAAAGTTGAAATCCATATTTTTCAAGCAATCCCTTCGACAACATGCACTTGAAATCAAATGAACGACAGAACTTTTTTTCGTGAGATATTTTGTCCTCGCCCTTGTATAACTGGAATGCCTTGGATTGATATGAAAAGGTATACTCCTACTCCTAGTTGCAATATTTGCTTGCAACGGCTTCATCATTCCATCATCCTTTGTAAAAGTAGTTTCATCACCATTAGAAGGAATATTATCCCCACTATCACCATCCTCAACATAGTTAAGAAATTCATCAACATCATTGCATGGAAAATTTTCTTTACCATCATCAGTTGAAGAAAACAATTCACAAGAATCATCGACACTTTTGTAACCCTGACTCAAAAGAAATTCTTCACCATCTTGACCCATGCTTTCAAATTCTTCCCTGGGAAGATTCAATTCTTCATCACCATGAGTGTCTTTGAAATGGTCACTTGGAGAAAATGCAATATTCAGATCTGTGTCTTTAAAATTATCATTTGCAAGAAACTCTTCATCCTCCCCTTCCTCAGTGGCGCTCTCATAATCCTTGGGATTAGACATAAGTGGAAGCTTTGAATTTGTATTCACTATAATTTCTTTACCCTGCCCCTCCCCTTCCTCAATAAAGCTCTCATAGTCCTTAGGATTGGGAATAAGTGAATGCCTTGAATCTATATTCATTGGAAATTCTTCATCCCCCCCTTCATCAGTGGTTAAATTATAATCGTTATGATTAGGATGAAGTGAAAATTTTAGCTTTGGAAATTCATCCCCGTCTTCATCAGTGGTGCTGACATAATCCTTAGGATTAGGACGAAGTGGATATTTTGACGCTGCAAATTCTTCATTCCCCTCTTCCTCAGTGGTGCTGACATAATCCTTAGGATTAGGACGAAGTGCATATTTTGACTTTGCAAATTCTTCATTCCCCTCTTCATCTGTGGTGCTAACATAATCCTTAGGATTAAGATGAAGTGGAAATTCTGACTCTGGAATTTTTTCGTCCCCCTCTTCATCAGTGGTGCTTGCATAATCCTTAGGATTAGGACGGAGTGGAAATTTTGACGCTGTAAATTTTTCATTTCCCTCTTCATCAGTGGTGTTGGCATAATCCTTAGGATTGGGACGATGTGGATGTTTTGACTCTGAAACATTATCATTCCCCTCTTCATCAGTGGTGCTCGCATAATCCTTACGATTAGGACGAATTTGATATTTTGACTCTGGAAATTTTACATCCCCCTTTTCATCAGTGCTGCTGGCATACTCCTCAGGATTAGGACAGAGTGGATATTTTGACTCTACAGATTCTTCATTGCCCTCTTCATTTGTTGTTCTCATATAATCCTTAGGATTAAGGTGAAGTGGATATTCTTCATCTCCCTCTTCATCAATGGTGTCCTCATAATCCTTGGGATTAGGACGAAGTGAAACTTTTAACTCTGCAATTTCTTCATCATGCCCTTCATCACTATTGCTTTCATAATCCTTAGGATTAAGAGTAAGTGGTATAACTGGCGCTCGATTTTTTGACTCTCTATTCATGGTGAATGAACTCTCGTTATATTCATCACTCTGAGTAGAGTTGTTGCGTGACGAAGATGTTGATGTTCTAGAAAGAAAAACTTCGTTATCAGAAGAAACCATGGCTTCCAACAAGAATAGGTTGAATGATACAAATTCCTCTCCCACTTACAATATATAGCTTAAAGACTGAAAATTTCCCTCCAAATTTTCCCTCCAAAAAAATTTGCGAAAAAATTTCCCTCCAAAAAAATTCACGAGAAACTTTAACTATTTTAACTATAATGACTACATGTAAATATTTTAAATTTTTTATTTTAAACTTACGTTATATTCATCTAAAATATATTTCAATTTTTTTTTTTAAATATTCCTTTCATGCATGTCTTCGAAACTAAAATAATTTTCTTATTTGAATAGTTTAAGATTGACTACATGTAAATATTTACAAAAATAACATGATGTAAATATTAACTATTTAAACTATAATTAACTACATGTACATATTTTAGATTTTAAAATTCAATCGCATGATTTTAAACATTGATTACATATAAATATTAACTATGATAACTAAATACAAATATTAACTATTTTATCTATAATATTAAATATAATTAACTACATGTAAGTATTTCATATTTTAATTTTTAATCTGAGATTATATTTGAATTATTCAACATTCAGTACATGTAAATATTAAATAAAATATTAATTATAATAACTACATGCAAATAATAAGTAGTTTAACTATAGTATGAACTATAATAAATTAAATGTAACATTCAGTACATGTAAATATTAATTATGATAACCACATGCAAATAATAAGTATTTTAACTATAGTATGAACTATAATAAATTAAATGTAAATATTTTAAATTTGAAATTTTAATCCCACATTCATTAAACAGTAAATCAATCGGACAATATACGATATTTAAAAGGAATGATTGTTTTTATTCATCACATCACATCAAGTTTTCTGGTATTTGTTGGAGCAAATTTCTGGAGGTGTTGCGTTGGCATTGGTAACTTCGTGGAGGCATTGCATTGGCATTGGAAGCTTTGTGTCGCTATTGGTAATTTTGTGGAGGTGTTGCATTGGCATTGGTAACTTCGTGAAGGCATTGCATTGGCATTGGAGGCATTGTGTTGCTATTCGTAATTTTGTGGAGGCGTTGTGTTGGCATTGGTGACAGCAGCTTTTTGCATTTCAAAAGTTAGTTTTCCTTCTATTCTGTCAATTTAGAGACGATTTTGGGAAAAATCTATTTTCTATAGTTTTTTTGTGTTCAAAAACTACATTTTTAAGGTTTTTAGGTTCAAAAACCTTGATTTTTTAATATTCTTTTAGTGAAAAAAATGCAAAAAAAACTGAATTTTTTAGGGTTTTAAGAACAAAAATTTAGATTTTTTTTTTCTTTTTTTAAGACTTATAAATTCATTTACACATAAAAATCCATAAAACGACCATGCACATAAAAAAAAGTAATATTATAACATTTTTTATTTGTATTTTTTTTTATCATAAATATATCAGTGATTTCATTATTTAATTTTTTTTTTTATTTGAGAATTTTTTTATTTTATATTCTATTTTTTTTTTTTTTTTTAAATCTTTGTTTTATTTTTTTAATTTTAAATCTTTAATTTTTTTTTTCTTTATTGTTTTGTTATATATATATATATATATATATATATTTTAATTGTATTGTGATATAGTTTTTTTTTTTTAAATTATATTGTTATATTAAAACAAATGTTTTTTTTTTATAATTTATTATATTGTTTTTTTTTTTTTAAAATTATATGATGTTTAAAACCAAACATTATTGTGATTTAATAATTTTTTTTTTTTTTTTTGTTATTATTAACATTTTTATTTATTTATTAATAAATAATGTCTTAATAATTATATTATATATAAAAAAAAATTAAAAATCGAAATTAAAAAACAAAATAAAAATTAAAAAAAAATAAAAATTAAAAAAAAAAATTAAAAACAAATAAAAATAAAAAAATAAAAAATAAAAATAAAAAAAAATAAAAAATAACGCGCGCGGCTGCCCGTTGGGCATCGGGGCCGGCTGGGCGGCGCCAAGGGGGCAGCCCAGCCCGCCTCCCGGCCCCCACCTTGGCCGAGGGCCTATTCCGGGCAGGCCTGTCCGTTGGGCGCCGAGGTCGGCCGGGCGGCGCCACGGGGGCGGCCCAGCCCACCTCCCGGCCCGGGGCCGGGAGGCGGGCTGGGCCGCCCCCGTGGTGCCGCCCGGCCGGCCCCGGCGCCGTAAAAAAAAATATTTAATGTTTTTTTTAAATTTTTAAATTTTTTTTTTTTTAATTCTGCAATTTTGTTTTTTAAATTGTTTTTTTAAAAAAAATTTAACAATTTTTTTTTTAAATTTTGGTTTTTTTTTAATTTATTTATAATTTTTAAATTTTGTTTTTTAAATTGTTTTTTTAAAATTTGTTTTAACAATTTTTTTTTAATTTTGGTTTTTTTTTTTTTATAATTTTAAATTTTGTTTTTTAAATTTTTTTTTTTTAAATAATTTGTTTTAATAAAACAATTAAAAGTTCATAGAAACATTGTTATATATAAATATAAAAAAAAATTGTTATATAATATAATAAAAACATTATTAAATAATAATTGTTAAAAATTTCAAAATATAACAAAAATATATATATATATATATATATATATATATATATATATATATATAATACAATATAATAAATTAAAAAAAAAACGTTTATTTTAATATAACAATATAAATTAATTAAAAATATATATATAACAATACAATTAAGAAAATAAAAAATTATATAACATTATAATATTTGTTATAAATAGTTAATAACTTTTTTGTTTTTTTTTAAATATATTAAACACAAACTGAAGTTTAAAAATACTAGTTTATTTTTTAAGTTTAATTTTACTGTTTTAATTTCAAACTATTTAGTTTTAGAAATACATTTTGTTTATTAAATTTATTTTATTCGCAATATTTTTCCATTAACTAATATATATATATATATATATATATATATATATATATATATATATATATCAGGAAAATGGCATCAAAAAATATTTCTGTGAATATTTCTGCACCTAGGGCAGCAGCTCCCAAATCTACGGCAGCAGCTCCCAAATCTATAGCTGCAGCTCGACGCACTATGGATACAACTCCCAAATCTAAAGTTGCAGCTGAACGCACTATGGACACTATTGGACGCAATAAGGATATTGTTGCACACACTAATAAAAGTCAAGCAAGTGGGGCACCAGGTTCATTAAAGGTTATTTTTGATTGGAAAAATGCCAAGGAAATAGATAAAACCGATTTCTCATGGTATCTTGAAGACGGTGAAACGGAGGTTGATATACACATCTATCTGATTTGTGGTATGATTGACTTAAATGAGAAATATGAGGTGATGGGCAGAGTACGAGACATATGTATGGTCCCGAATACAAACACTATTTATGTTCTTCTAAGGGAGGCTCAGAAACGTGAGAAGGTTAGATATCATCTATCAATCGTCAAGTACGACACAGATGAAACAACTTCAAAATTTTCTGAAGAAATAGCAAACAACATTGCAAATAACATTGTAAGTATGCTTATTTTTATTTCCTCTATGCATTATTGTAAGGATGATTCAAATTTTTATAAATTATTGATCATTGACATGTTTTATTTTATTTCACGGGATTTTGTTCCAAGTCTTTCAAACATGTTTGATGGTATTTATATGTTGGTGCCAAATGTTATGGATGTGATCAAAACTTTCCACAAAGACAAAGCAGAGGAAAGGAGATTGAAGCAAAGAGCAATAGCTCGTGACACTGCAACAGTACAAAGAGGGGATCAACCAAGTGTCACTAAGGTGGGTCAATCTAATAAACTTAAACATGTTTCTTTTGAAGGTGTCGAACATGAAACAGAAAACTATGATAGAATTAGTGAGGAGGAGATGAGAACTATTGTGCAAAAGAAGAAAACAGATCAGACACCAAAAAGAAAAATTGCCAAAGATCTCTCTCTTGTACCTCATAGAGGAGAGCTTGTTTATAAAGAAACTTATATGTTATCCAATAAGGCTAGGAAATCAAATATTGGTGAACCTGTAAAGGTCGTGAGCAGCAGTGAAGAACAAATTGAAAGCTCTTACGGAAGCAGAGAAATCATAACACCAGGTGCTGAGTTAGAGGATGGCATTATTAAAAAAAAACAAAATGCTATTCGACAAGAGTTGAGGAAGAATAAATTAATTCTTGGTGGCCAAACATTTGAACTTAATGTTAACCAATTTTATGGCTCGGATGAAGGGCAATCTCAATATCAAATTAGAAAGGCCCATCACCTACATGTACATAATTTGAAAACATTGTTCAGGTTCAATCCATATGCGCATGTGGTGGATTATGTGGTTCTTGTCGATCCATGTCAGGTTCCCAACAAACAAGCATTTGACAAGGCAAAATGTTTTGATTATAAATATTATGTAATTGGAGAAAACCATTCAATAGAGGCTAAACGACAATTGATTGCAGAATATCCCAATAACTATCTTTTTCAAACAGTGAAATGCATCATTTACGCTGGCTTAACAGAAATGGAATCAAAGTTATTGGCATGGGATCATAATGCAGATAATGAGTACAGAATGAAAATGAATTTCATCCAAAGGGTCAGATTTATTCATAATGAATTCATAGAAAAATGTCGTGGGGATAAGGCAGAAGTTAGTGTAGCATTTCGAAAGGAATGTTTAATGGAAACAGGTTATCAAATTGATGAAAAAAAAGCAAAAGATGGAAAATTGAATACAAATCTCTTCAGAGGCACAGATAACATTTTTCAGTTGGCATTTAGAACTGGGGAGGTATGGGATTTGATTGATGACATTTTTGATCGATGGGAGAATATTTCCATAAAAAATCAGAAAGTTAAAAAGAGTAAACCCACAATATGTACCAACAATAAGGGGGGTCCTTAAATGAAGCAGCTTCCAGAGGATATGACTATTACACCTTGGAGAACAATGCAAGGTGTGAAGGATGATAAATTAGTCAAATCAGTATTAGCCCGTGTGAAGTCGGGTGAATTATCAATGGAAGAAATGTGTGCAGAATTTCAAAAGTAAGTTTCTTGAATTATTTCTTTCATTATAATTTTATTTTAAATAAAACATAATGATGTTGGTAGAATTTGTTATACATGTCAATATATTAACGTTTTTAACTTGATTTATTCAGTCAGAAAATTTATATGAAAATACAAGAACACATGGTTAAAATGTTGAATGAAGACAGTTGGGATGGTGTTGTACGCAACTACCCAGAAGCAAGTTCTACATCAACACTAAAAGAATTTTATATTGCATTCAATAAGGTATGTTGATTTATAAATTTATTTTATTCATATTTTAACTATTTTTATTTTATTACTTATACATATCTATATATATATATTTTATGTCATTAAAGATGTCGAAGAAGGATGGAAATGGAGTACCAGATACTTTCAAAAGCTTTATTGAAAAAATTAAGATGGAGAACATGAGAAGGAAGCGTCTTTTGAATGTTGAACTAGATCCTACTCTTAATCATTACATTTGGAATGGGCTCAACAGTGTCCAATATCAAATAATACAAGGTGACTGTGAAGACATTACAACACTAATACCTAAAAGGGAGTATGGCCTAGTTATTGCAGATATTCCTCATGGTTTCAATTTCCCAGACATTGAATATGATAGAGAACCATATACTTATCAAGCTTTTAATAAAGTGGTTACGGGTTTTCAAGAAGTGACAACATCACCACTTTGGCGATTTGTGACATTTCATTCAGACACACAGTTTCCAATGTTATTAACAAGCTTCAAGGGTAAAGCAAACTCAAGGATGCAACTTAGATGGTAAGATTTTGAAATTGCATGTTTGATTCCTCCTAAAAAAATTTATTCATGTAAAATTTAATTGAACTTTTACTATGTTATGTAACAGGCAAAAGTCAAATATTGTTTCTTCCGAAGATCAACCTATTATAAATGATTGTGAGTTCATCTATGTTGAATGTTGGACAAAAGAGGATAGCTATAAGCATATTATTATGAATCAAGTAGATGGGAAGAGTCATAGTCAAGTATTGGTTTATGATGCAGTGGTAAGAAAACTAACATATGATGATAAAGATGCAAAAGGAGATATAGTTAACATTTATCAAAAATCACAAGCATTGATTAACTATCTTATAGATCTATGTTCAAATGAAGGAGAATGGGTTTTGGATTTATTCTCAGGTTCAGGTAAGTTTTAATATACAAATTTAAATTTAAATATTGTATTTTTTACTTTTTATGTCTCCATAGTAATTTTCTTACTTATTTTTTTTGTGCTTGATGATTAGGTACAACACTAGCATGTTGCCTACAAAAAGGAAGAAATTGCATTGCCATTGAGAAAGATCCAGTTCAATGCAAATTTATTCAACAAAGAATTAACGCTCTTAAATTCCTTCGAGATGCGAAGCAAGAAGTTGGTTTGAGGAAAGGAGATTTTAATGAATCACGTGTGGCAAAAAAAGCAAAGGAACCTCAACCACCATTATATGGAATGATTGGAAAGGGACACTTTGGAAGATTTGCTGACATGAAAGATCCATTAGAAGATGGCGATGATCAAAATGAAGAAGCAAATGCTGCGGAAGAAGCCATAAATGTTGTTCTAGATGATGTTGAAGATGTATTAGTTGATATTGTTGATGATGTTTAAGTTATGCTTGCAAACAAAGCTTATTTTTCAGAACTACTAATCAGCTTTACTTGTAATGTTTAGACTTTGATATTTTATGAGAACAACCCCTTTTTTTTGCAAAAAAACATGTGATTGCTATTATTTTTTGACATAAAATTCAATAAAAATGTTGTTTTCTTAAGTTTTTTTGTTAAAATTCTCCCAAAAAATTAGTTTATTTAATATGTTTTTTTCAACAAAAACTCTGTAAAAGTTTATTTTTTGCATTGTATTTATATTGAAAAATTGTATTTTTTTGTCATATGGTTCAAAATATTGGTTTTTTAGCGATAATTTTTTTGATGTGCATTGAAAAATTATTTAAAAATACATAAACATGTGGAAAATATAAACTTCAGAATATTGACCTTTTTTCCATCTTTTATGTATGTGAAAAAGTGAAGATATCATTACAAGTTTTTATTTAAAAAAAAAAAAATTAATTTTTAAAACACAAGTACATAAATGCACTTAAAAATAAACATCTCACAGAAGAAGAAGACATTAAAAAAATTATAGTGTCAAAATCAATGCTATAAAAAAAATGTTGGTGATGATACACCACCACTATTCAAAATCGACATTAAAAACACCACTTTAAAAAAAAAAAAAAATTATTAAAAAAAAAAAACAAGATGAAAAAAAATTAAAGTGCCAAAAACATGCTCAAAATTTTTTTTCGTGATTCTGCATCGCCACCTTTTCAAAATCAGGTGTTTTTCTTGATATTTGAAAAAGTAGGTAACATTGAGGTTACCTATTTCATCGGTAACATTTTTTAACATTGGCCCCTGCGCTAGCAAGCGCTCTCTCTCAGTTAGCTACCCACGCGCAATCTATTTATGGAAAGTTTTTTAAAAATAGAGGCGAAGTTTTGATCACAACAACTTCGAGGATGAGTCATTGGGAGTGGTTGGATTGATTAACCACAGACTCCCTCCTTTATTTTATGGTTTCCACCTATTGTGGGAACCTCCTAAAGAATAGGCCTCCCTTCCACCTTTGTAGGGATCCTAACCTCCTCCTTTTCCTCTATAAAAAAAAATCTATCTCTCCTTGATGAAGCTAGTTGAACAGATAGTTGAAAAGTTAGCATAGAAAGAATAAGCAATCATAGCTTCGGGAGAATAGTGAAGAGTGTGATTGTTTGTGTGTGTTGAGAACATAGTGAAATCTTGGACCTTTTTTCATGAGGGTGTTGCAAACGTGCTTGGATACAGACCTGCCGAAGGAGAGCCTCAACATCAAGGCTTGGTTGTAAATTCCCCTTGTCTTTATCATAATAAAATGCATCTGATGTTTATCTTCCACTCTTGTTTACATCTATAATGATATTTATAGCATTCCTTGATCAATTAGATAGGTTGTAATCATTTTTATGTTCGTCATGGTTTTACGCTTGTCGTGGTGTCTTGATTATCTGCATAGGTAATCGAACGTTGGTAGAAGCGTGTATCGAGCTAGAGAATAGAAATGCATCAAGAAGCTTCGACGGAAGACGACAACATGGCATCAGAACGAGGTAGGACATCTTCCTTGCTCTGAATTTCATTTACAATCTAGGAAGGTAGATGTTAGCATGTTCCCGTAGTTGCTAGACCCACCCTAGGGCTAGAGGGATCGCCTCTGTCCACAGAGGGGATTTACCTGGACAACAATCATCATGATTGTTTTTCTTTTGAGCAGGTTGTTCATTATAAATTTTGCAACGAGCTAATTTATAAAGCACCATAAGCAATATGTTTTACTTTTCAACAATTTGGTTGGCTATAGGTGTTATAAAACACTAAGGATGATGTTCCCCCTAAGAGGGAGGGGTTTGTACATTCAGCTTGGAATATATATCCCATGACCTTGGTCTGATTTTTCCTTTATTAAACTTTATTACATTAACTTTTAACCTAGGGTTGTTATAGACATTAGTTTGTCGAAGTCTGTTAGTGATGTTCTGTAACACCCTTCTCCCACATCAACCCAAGGAACCAGCCAACCAGGGTAAACATTTGATGAAGAATTACTATGATGTGATTCAACTACCTATGTAACAGTTAAAGAAGTGGAACTGACGGAATATAGATAACCTGGCTTCTACACATGCAACAAAACCCCCATAGGCCATCCAACCCATCCAGGTGACCAGCCCCTGAGACAAACTAACATTTTCCTGCATTGAAGCCTCAGTCGCTCCCTTGACATGGGCATGCATGTTGTTGTCTATGACACCCCCTTATCTAAATTTTTGATCTTCAATTCCTCCCCCCTTAACTTTCAAGTTCCATATCTTGGCCTAATACATTCTTTTTGCTGACTGTTGCTTATTCCGCCCTCTGGAACGCATCAGAAAACACTACGGGCGCACATTCAGAATCATAAGAGGTTGAGCCCCTTCAGTCGTGGCCCCCTGTATTTTATTGTCCCCATTACCGTGTCTCGGGACCGGGTGTCAAGCCCTAAAGGTGCTTATCGTACATATCCATCGGGCGCATTTTGCACCATCCGATCAGGCCGCAGATCAACGGTCCGTAACCAGTCCCTGTCCGGTGGTCCCCTCACCCGCATTCATTGTAAAAAATAGCCTGTAAATTTTGCACCACCTTGCGAAGGCTGGCGGTATTCCGCGAATCACAGCGATTCCACACGCTGCTTGCCAAGTGTCCCGGTGTACGATTCTAAAACCGCTCTATTTCGCGCATTAACATTCGGACAAAGACATGCAGCGAAATCTATGTTGACCGTCTGATCCAAAGAGCTTCATCCGACGGCTATAATGCTTTGGAGCTGCGCAGAGTTTATTCCATATATTAATCACCCCGGGCCTGCCACGCTATCGCTCTCCAACGCATTTTGGACCGTTTATCTCGTCTTATGATCATGTGGCTCAGATCATTTGTATAACCTATTGGTTGACCGAGTCTTTCTCCACGACGTACTTCCACCCATCCTTCGTACATCCTTGTCATCATCCCATGTGTCTATCATGTCTTCCGCCATCATTCATAAGACAGTGCACGCGTCATATTTTAGTGTTTACGTTATAAACCTCCACACCATCTATTCATAATCACCCCTCTGTATTTTTCATCGTCACCCTTCATGCTTCCACCATTCCGCTATGTCGCTCTATCGCTCCCGCCATCTCCACTATATCCACTCTCCCGTACACCGGTTTTCTTAACATGTTTGTGGGTTTTTTAGGTTGCAGCGACGTGGAATTGCCATCAGTTTCTGCCTCCATTACAGAAATCGAAGATGCGTCTAAGTATCTGCTTGCAGAGGAAAAATTCATAAATAAAGATCCGGGGTAGCTGTTGTGGCGTGATCATCATTTAAGGAGCAGCGCTTGAAAAACATCAAACCCTCCGGGGTCATTCAAATGCACAGGTTGAGCGGTTGGAAAATTAATGGCGCAGATAAAGAATGTCAGTCAGAGGGCAAGAGATTCAACGTATGGAGCTGAAGATTTTAAATTACAATTCAGTATTCAGAAGGCCAACAGTACAAGTGCAACAAAATTATATCCTCCAGGTTTAATTTCAATATATTTTTCTCTCAGGAAAGTACAGGATGTTGCATATTTTATTCTTCATATCTTATCCCTGGAGAAATTGGCACTCCCAGCATTTACTTCATGGAGCAGCCACAGAGTACTTTCAGCATCCTAGAGTCGTCGAATAGTATGGGCGCGAAATGTTTCCGCCATTTTGTTTTAATGTAGCAATTAATTGTTTTCACCTACTTCTTTTATGAGTTTCTCTTCTTCTCCCTCTATAAATAGGAGGAAGAAAAACATTGTAAGGGTTCAAGATTTTTATCAGAAAGTTGTACTATGAAAGAGACTTTTGTATACATCTTGTAAAGCTTCTGTATGAATGCTCAGGGCCTGTAGGGTCTCAGTGAGGAGGAATTATATCTATCTTAGAGGATTCTAGTTTGTGGTATATCACAGTATGTAACCTTTTCTTATGTGTTTAATACAACTGTCCATTTCACATATCTTCTTGTATCATGATACTGGAATGCGAGTGGCTCACTGATTTTAGGTAAGGATTCATCCTAGTGGATGCCCATACTTGACATATTCAAGCGCTTTAAATAGGCTCGGGCATGATATGTTGTTCCATGTTCATTCATCCATATTTTTTGCTATATTAGTTGCTTTGGAAGGGTGCTTTTAAAACTCCATTGTCATGTATGGATTCTTAGAATAATAAGCCCATATGTGGTTCTGTTGTGTATCTGGGTATTAGTCCAAAGTTAACTAGTATCTTCTTAACAGTTCTTTCACTACATACACCTTCTGATATCTGATTTCTGCGACATATTACTTGAACTGGCCCTCTTTACAGTAAATTGTCTCTTAACTGTCTGAATTTTTTATATCTGAGTTTTGCATCTTGTCTCTGCAACATTACTTTCCTTGTGGCAGTTTCTATAAGTTCTGGTCCCATTCAAAATCAATTTCCTTGTTTACAAGAGATAGCAGGTGAGTCTTTGGATTGACACCCAAGCTTTATTATAACCTCCCTGTTATGCTAAGATGTCCTAGGCACTGGTCTATAGCAACTCTAGGTTATCTCTAGGAGTGACAGTAATTGTCGACAACATCTTTCTGGCGCCGTTGTCGGGGACGAATTTAAGAAATTCAGTTTCCCTAGGCCTCGACAAATCATATTCACTCTCTAATCAGGTGAGCACAGAGAGTTGAAGAGTTGTATATCTCTCACCTTGGCGACTCCACTGTTATTCATTTGATAAATCTATTGGTAGTCCTGGCTCCCCGAAAGCCACATTTAAGGTCAGATACGTCCAAATCGAAGATACCCTCTGTGTCCGACCCAGAGAAGATTATACATAGAAGAAGTTGGAAAGAGAGGAAATCAGCTCGTGCTGAAATCCCTGAGTTTTTCGAAGAAGATTTCCCATCTTCCTCTTCTCAAGAAATTCCAGTAGGAAATCCTGACTCCACTGAGGAAAATCCTGAATACTACTCAGATAGCCCACCCAGGGGAAGTGCTAGAACCAAAGGGAACTTTTGTCCAACCCCTGAGGCTGAGGAAGTAAAAGAAGTTATAGAAGTAGTCCCTGTTAACCGTGAATTGTTCCCATCTACGCCTCAAGCTGTTGTACAGTATACCCCCATTGTTATTCATACTCCACTTCCTCCTACTCCTCTTCCTTCATTTGTGCACCAGGTTGTTGCACAACCCCCACCTCCTCCAATGGCAAATTTTCCAGCCTTTTTATTGAACAAATACGCTCCCCTGGCATTACCTCAAGTTCTAAATGATATGCAACAGGATCATTTAAAGGTATTGCCCAGATTCACTAGAGAAAATGAGATTGATGCTCAAAAACATCTTGAGACTTTCTTCTCTTTTGCAGAGAACTTTAATGTTGAACATTTAGATGTGGTCTTAAGATTATTTGTGCAGTCTCTGGACGGTGAAGCCAAAAAATGCTTCAAAACATTAGGAAATCATTTCGTGACCTCTTGGGATGATATGGAAAATAATTTTCTCAGAAAATGGGGAGAAAAGAAAGATCATGGATAGTGTCTTACTGAGTTCAATACACTCAAGAAGAAACATAATGAAGGGGTGTCAGATTTTATTAAGAGATTCAATAAGTTATATCTAAACCTCCCTGCAGATATGAAGCCTCATCAGAATGCTTCCAAAGTTGTTTTCATAGCTGCCTTCGACTCTGATTTTGGTTTCTCTCTCAGGGAAAGAAAGCCTGCCACCCTAGACGATGCTCAGTCAGATGCTCTTGAGTTGGAAGCAAATTTTTCCTCCATTGGAAAATTAAAAATGAAAGCTGAACAAGATACCAGCAGAAGAGGTAAAGAAGAAGTATCTACCTCCAATTAGGATAAATATTCAAATAAAATTGAAGAAATGAGAAAAATGATTAAGAATCTTTCTAATAAATTGGTCAAGCTTGAATTGGAGACCAAGAATTCAGCCTCCAAGAATTTCTAGAATGCTCCAAACAGGGGTTACAATCCTTAGTATAGAAGGCCACCCCTACAAATATTTCCAAGGGAAGCAAAGGAGCAACAAGATCAAGTTCCACACCCATTGTACCTGGAAGGCCCAGTAGATGACTCCACTGAAGATGTTGCCTATGAACTGCGAGATGAAAATCTTGCTTTCTCTAACGATGATGAAGTGGAGTGTCCATTGCACGAAGAAGAGGAAGAGGTTAGAGACACAGAAGATGCAGAAATTGATCACGATTGAAAACAGTTTGATGATTTCATGCAAGCACATTTTAACAGAAGATACGATCTCAGATCTTCCAGGAAGAGAACTCAAACTCAGGATCAAGAAGAGGAGCCTCCCCAGAAGGAAGCATCTGCTCCAAAGGAGCCAACAATGCAGAAAGCCACAGACAAAGGTAAGAGTCCTCTGAACAAACCTTTGCAGTCTAATGATCAAATTCCTTCTTACTCAAAAGTAGTCACTCCTCCTAATGTTGAGTCTATATTAAAATAAGTTAAACCTTCAGCCGAAAATAAAGAGTCAAAAGAAGTTATAATAGAAAAGCCCCCTCCTGCTTTTAATCTGCAGAAAGAACTTGAGAAAGTCAAAATCCCAGTCCCCCTGATTGAGCTGCTGAAGCAACCTGTATATCAGTCTCAAGTTACTTCTTTCATGTTCCCTCCTGAAGCACCAATAATTCTAGATATTCTTAACCTCCAAGAAAAAATACCCATGGTAGTATTTGGCCCACATGTCGAGGAGATAGATCCCTCTACTCCTCCATTTTATGTGTCTCTAGTAATTCATGAATTGCTGTTACACAATTGTATGTTAGATTCTGGAGCTTCCCATAACCTTATGCCTCTTTCAGTCATGGAACAACTAGGACTGCAAATCATGCACCCATACAAAGACCTTTATTCATTTGATTCCAAAAGAGTTAAATGCTTGGGGATGATTAAAGATTTAGTGGTTAATTTGGCCCAAATTCCAGCAAAAAGTGTAGTGATGGACATTGTGGTGGCTGACATCCCAGCTCGCTTTGGCATGCTGTTGTCAAGGTCCTGGGGAACAAAAATTGGTGGGTCGCTCAAGTTAGACTTAACATATGCTACTATTCCAATTTTTGGAGGCCAAGAGAGGAGGTTGTACAGAGAAACGGGATTTTTCAAGATGGTGACTAAGGCTGACAGCTCAGAGAATTCACCAGTCTATAGTAAGGAAGGAGATTTCTCATGTCTGATGTTAGAAAAAGATCAAAATTATGCTCAGGAACCTTCCTTCTGCTAGTTAAAGACTTAGCAGCCTTCAGGGAACCATGAAGCAGGAGTATGGACTCTACATTTTGATGGAGAAAATTCAAGAGAAGGTAATGGGGCTGGAGTATTATTGATTTCTCCTACATGCAAATGGATCCCACTGTCTTTCAAGTTGGAATATGAAGCTACTAATAATGTAGCTGAATATGAAGCATTGCTATTGGGATTGCAGATAGCCAAGATTATGGGCATACAATGTCTAAAGGTTCTAGAAGATTCTGAGCTGGTGGTCAGGCAGATCAGAAATAAATGTCAAACCAAACATCCACGACTGAGAGCTTATAGAAATGAAGTTTGGGACATGGTGGAGAATTTCTTCTCAACATTTAATATCCAGTTCATGCCCCGGGATCATAATAGAATGGCAGATTCACTTGCCGTGGCTGCCAGTACATTTCGTCCTCCTCAGAACCCTCTCCTGAGGTATGAAATCGAAGTACGTTATAGGCCATCAATCCCAGACAATATTAAGCATTGGTAGGTATTTGAAGATGATGAATAGATGAAGAAATTTCTGGAAACAGTGGGAGAGTTCTCCAATATGGAAATTGATGATTGTGAAGAAGATGAGGCTGAAAATGTTTCAGAAAACAAATGGGAAGATAAGATGGCAGGCAGTAAAGTGCTGCAGCTGAAAGGAAATGTCATCCCTATAGGGATGGTGCCTCTAGAAAGATTATTTGATAAGAATGATGTCTCGTTGCAACCTAATAAAGTGGTAGAGGAAAATCAAATGGAAGATCTGAATCTGGGCACTAATGTTGAGCCTAAAATTGTAAAGCTATCTAAGAAGGTCCCAGAGGAACACAAAGAAAAATGCAGCATAAAACCTTTGATATCAATATAATGCAGCATAAAATTCCTCTGAGGGAAGATGCAAAACCTTACAAGCAGAAGCTTAGACAGATAAATCCTCTGCTGCTTTCCTCTATTGAAAAAGAAATCAAGAAGCTGCTAAAGGCCAGAATAATTGTGCCCTTGAGATACTCAGAATGGGTTGCTAACTTAGTCCCTGTCAAAAAGAAGAATGGAGAAATAAGGTTGTGTGTGGATTTCAGAAATTTAAATAGAGCATCTTTAAAAGATAACTATCCACTGCCTAAGATGGACCACATCCTGCAAAAAGTGGTTGGAGCTTCCAGAATGTCAATGATGGATGGTTTCTCTGGTTATAATCAGGTGGTTGTACTTCCAGAAGATCAAAAGAAAACTACTTTCACCACACCATGGGGAACATTCATGTATGCCAGGATGCCTTTTGGACTGATTAATGCAGGGGCCACTTTTCAAAGGGCCATGGACATAGCTTTTGTTGGGGAGCAAGATAAATTTTTGGTCGTATACCTCGATGATATAACAGTGTTTTCAAAAGGTGATGATGAACATATTGAGCATCTACAAAGAACCTTTGAAAAATGCAGAAGGTATGGCCTTTCTCTTAACCCACAAAAGTCTTTATTTGCATTAGAGGAAGGAAAAATTTTAGGGCATATTGTAACTAAAGATGGGGTGAGAATAGATCCTAAAAGAGTAGAGGTTATAAATAACATCTCTCTTCCCAGAAATAAGAAAGAAGTGCAATTTGGGACGAAAAAATTTTCTGAGAAGATTCATTCCTAACTATGCTGAGATAGTTAGGCATATAACAGATATGCTAAAGAAGAATAGTGAGGTGAAATGGTCACAAGAATCACGGGAGGCCTTTGCTATAATTAAAGTTGCATTTGCTAAAGCTCCTGTGCTAGCTGGGCCAAATTATACAAAGCCATTTATGATTTTTTCCTTTGCATCACCTCATACTATAGCTGGAGTTTTGTTACAGAAAAACGAAGAAGGATTTGAGCAGCCTATAGCTTTCTTTAGCCAGGTGCTCCATGATGCTGAGTTGAAATATAATATATTGGAGAAGCAAGCTTATGCCCTGGTGAAATCTCTTAAATATTTTCGCACGTATGTTTTGCAGTCTCACATTACTACATATGTCCCTACAACAGCTGTCAAACACATTCTCATTCAGGGAGACAGTGAAGGGAAAAGAGGGAGATGGATTGCAAAAATACAAGAGTATGATTTGGACATCCATCCAACTAAGTTAATCAAAGGGCAGGGGCTAGCAAGAATTTTGTCAGAATCAAATTATCAAGCTCTAGGCATAAATTTGTCTATGAATGCAAATGAAGAGTCTGAGAGAGAGGAAGAGCAGCAAGGGCTGGAGATGGCTACTCAGAGAGTACACATAAAATATCTTACCAGCCCTTGGTACAAAGAAATAGTTGAATATCTTTTGACACTCAGCCGTCCTCTGAGTTGTGATAAAGCAAAATACAGAACGTTGAGGCTAAAATGACAAAAGTATATAGTTGCCAATGGCCAATTATATTGGAGGGATCCTTCAGGAATACTACTATTATGCCTCACGGAAAATGAAGTAGAAAATATAATGATAGAATTCCATGAGGGAATTTGCGGAGGACATTATAGCTGGAGAGCTACAGCTCATAAAATCCTGAAGGGTGGTTTCTACTGGCCAAAATTATTTGGAGATGTTTTTACTTGGGTTAGAACATGTGATAAGTGTCAGAAGTTTTCTAAGAAACAGAAGTTGGCAGCTCTGCCCTTGATTCCAGTTCATGTGAATGAACCATTTCAACAATGGGGATTAGATTTTATAGGAGAAATACATCCCCCATCAAGTGGCCAACATAAATGGATATTAACTGCCACAGATTATTTTACAAAATGGGTGGAAGCCATACCTGCAAGGAATGCTATCGACACCGTCATCATAAGGTTCATGGAGGAAAACATCATATCCAGGTTTGGTTGCCCTGCTAGAATAGTGACTGATAACACACAGGCCTTCAAGTCTACAAAATTTGTAAATTTCTGCCAGCAGTATAATATTACATTGAAGCATTCCACAGCTTACTATCCACAGGGAAATGGCTTGGCAGAATCTTCCAACAAAAATTTGGTAAGGGCCTTGAAGAAAACTATAAATGAGAATCAGAAAAGTTGGGATTCCCAACTGAAATTTTCTCTATGGGCAAATAGAATCACCAGCAAGAGGGCAACTAGGAAATCCCCGTACGAGTTGGTATATGGACGAGCAGCAATGTTTCCTGTGCAGCTGGCTTTACCAGTGGCACGTTTCATGTAGGAAAGTCAGGAAGAACCAGATGATATGGTCAGAAGAATCAATCAATTGGTGGAATTAGAGGAAACACGGAACCAAGTGAACCAGAGATTAACAGAATATCAAGAGAAAATGAAACACATATTTGATCAGCACGCAAAAGACAGAAAATTGCAGACTGGAGATCTGGTGCTCAGATGGGATTTCCGGAGGGCTGAAAAGGGAAAGCATGGCAAATTTGATCCCCTCTGGTTTGGTCCTTTCAAAATTGTGGAACGAGGAGGTAATAACACATTTATATTGGAAAATTTACAAGGGGACATGTTGGATGCCCCTGTAAATGGCCAATTTCTGAAACCCTACTTCCAATTCTGATTCAGGCAGAGCAAGCCTGATGTACCATACTGTATATTAGTTTTTGCTACAGTTTTTGTTTATACAAGTTGAGCGTGTTGATGATTCATAAAGTAAAAAGTAAGAGGGCTCGAAGAACAGAGTTTACATGAGATTATGATCTGGAGGTCTACAGGTTCTCGACACATCCAAGTATGAATGCGTCGTCCCCAGTTGGAGCCAATGTTGTCTATGACACCCCCTCATTTAAATTTTTGATCTTCAATTCCTCCCCCCTTAACTTTCAAGTTCCATATCTTGGCCTAATACATTCATTTTGCTGACTGTTGCTTATTTCGCCCTCTGGAACGCATCAGAAAACACTACGGGCGCACATTCGAAATCATAATAGGTTGAGCCCCTTCAATCGCGGCCCCCTATATTTTATTGTCCCTATTAC
The DNA here is from genome assembly GCA_034641835.2 of Pinus albicaulis. Classification (NCBI taxonomy): domain Eukaryota; kingdom Viridiplantae; phylum Streptophyta; class Pinopsida; order Pinales; family Pinaceae; genus Pinus; species Pinus albicaulis. Next base: position 414,260,148 of record CM076571.1, read on the forward strand.
CGTGTCTCGGGACCGGGTGTCAAGCCCCAAAGGTGCTTATCGTACATATCCATTGAGCGCATTTTGCACCGTCCGATCAGGCCGCAAATCAACGGTCCGTAACCAATCCCTGTCTGGTGGTCCCCTCACCCGCATTCATTGTAAAAAACAGCCTGTAAATTTCGCACCACCTTTCGAAGGCTGGCGGTATTTCATGAATCGTAGCGATTCCACACGCTGCTTGCCAAGTGTCCCGGTGTACGATTCTAAAACCGCTCTATTTCGCGCATTAACATTCGGACAAAGACATGCAGTGAAATCTATGTTGACCGTCCGATCCAAAGAGCTTCATCCGATGGCTATAATTCTTTGGAGCTGCGTAGAGTTTAGTCCATATATTAATCACCCCGGGCCCGCCACGCCATCGCTCTCCAACGCATTTTGGACCGTTTATCTCGTCTTATGATCGTGTGGCTCAGATCATTTGTATAACCTATTGGTTGACCGAGTCTTTCTCCACGACGCACTTCCACCCGTCCTTCGTACATCCTCGTCATCATCCCATGTGTCTATCGTGTCTTCCGCCATCATTCATAAGACAGTGCACACGTCATATTTTAGTGTTTACGTTATAAACCTCCACACCGTCTATTCATAATCACCCCTCTGTATTTTTCATCGTCACCCTTCATGCTTCCACCATTCCGCTACGTCACTCTGTCGCTCCCGCCATCTCCACTATATCCACTCTCCCGTACACCGGTTTTCTTAACATGTTTGTGGGTTTTGCAGGTTGCAGCAATGTGGAATTGCCATCAGTTTCTGCCTCCATTATAGAAATCGAAGATGCATCTAAGGATCTGCTTGCAGAGGAAAAATTCATAAAGAAAGATCCGGGGTAGCTGCTGTGGCGTGATCATCATTTAAGGAGCAGCGCTTGAAAAACATCAAACCCTCCGGGGTCATTCAAATGCACAGGTTGAGCGGTTGGAAAATTAATGGCGCAGATAAAGAATGTCAGTCAGAGGGCAAGAGATTCAACGTATGGAGCTGAAGATTTTAAATTACAATTCAGTATTCAGAAGGCCAACAGTACAAGTGCAACAAAATTATATCCTCCGGGTTTAATTTCAATATATTTTTCTCTCAGGAAAGTACAGGATGTTGTATATTTTATTCTTCATATCTTATCCCTGGAGAAATTGGCACTCCCAGCATTTACTTCATGGAGCAGCTACAGAGTACTTTCAGCATCCTAGAGTCATCGAATAGTATGGGCGCAAAATGTTTCCGCCATTTTGTTTTAATGTAACAATTAATTGTTTTCACCTACTTCTTTTATGAGTTTCTCTTCTTCTCCCTCTATAAATAGGAGGAAGAAAAACATTGTAAGGGTTCCAGATTTTTATCAGAAAGTTGTACTATGAAAGAGAATTTTGTATACATCTTGTAAAGCTTCTGTATGAATGCTCAGGGCCCGTAGGGTCTCAGTGAGGAGGAATTATATCTGTCTTAGAGAATTCCTGTCTGTTGTATATCACAGTATGTAACCTTTTCTTATGTGTTTAATACAACTGTCCATTTCACATATCTTCTTGTATCATGATACTGGAATGCGAGTGGCTCACTGATTTTAGGTAAGGATTCATCCTAGTGGATGCCCATACTTGAAATATTCAAGCGCTTTAAATAGGCTCGGGCATGATATGTTGTTCCATGTTCATTCATCCATATTTTATGCTATATTAGTTGCTTTGGAAGGGTGCTTTTAAAACGCCATTGTCATGTATGGATTCTTAGAATAATAAGCCCATATGTGGTTTTGTTGTGTATCTGGGTATCAGTCCAAAGTTAACTAGTATCTTCTTAACAGTTCTTTCACTACATACACCTTCTAATATCTGATTTCTGCAACATATTACTTGAATTGGCCCTCTTTACAATAAATTGTCTCTTAACTGTCTGAAGTTTTTATATCTGAGTTTTGCATCTTGTCTCTGCAACATTACTTTCCTTGTGGCAGTTTCTGTAAGTTCTGGTCCCATTCAAAATCAATTTCCTTGTTTACAAGAGATAGCAGGTGAGTCTTTGAATTGACACCCAAGCTTTATTATAACCTCCTTGTTATGCTAAGATGTCCTAGGCACTGGTCTATAGCAACTCTAGGCTGTCTCTAGGAGTGACAATAATTGTCGACAACACATGTGACTGGGAACCTCTAGATACTCCCACAACAAGGCATGCATGTGACTGGGACCCTATAGATGCTCCCACATCAAGGCATGCATGTGACTGGGGACTTTTATGGGTTGTTTTGTGTTAGTGAGTCCAAATTTTGTGCCACTTTTTCAGGGCCAGGACTCAGGCCATTACCCAGAAATCAATGAAACTTTCAGAAATGAAAAAATAACATTGGAACAATGACACAAATATAAATACTTGAACAAGGACTTGACTGGACCCCTACTATCCATGATAGAAAATTTGTCAAACATGTCACAAATATGCATTCTACAGGTTTAAACAACTATATATGAGCATAGGGGCCTCACACTTATCTGAAAATCAATAAGAATCATTGATGCATCATCACAATAACCGCATTACCATCTATTAATCCATTTAATCATTGTACATTCAGTGTTTTACATAAACATGATGAGATCCATACATTATCATTGTCATAAATCTCAGTCATAACCAACATATAACCAATAGAAATATCAAGGATATAATATCCATGTAAACCACCTATAAACAAGTATTTTTGCCTGTAAAATACCAAGGATAAAGAGTTCTTATTGATGATTTCATAGGTCGACCAGGTATGGGACTTCCGCAAACCACCCGACCATAAACTAGGTTGAACCAAATATTTCTTTCAGTAAGTCACCCTTGTGCCATATTCCAAGCATGAATGTGGGATATCATAAAACACATCAATCAAAACCAGTTTAGGAATTTCAGAGGTCAAAACACTTGAACCCTCAACCAGTGATTCCACCTCACAGTCAAACATCACTAACCATCACCAGATTGGCCTCTACCGAAGTTGTCCACGACTCTAGAGCGTTTGTTCCAACTAGAGCTTCCAGGACTAGTAACTCAACCCACAACTGTTACTTGGCTTCCGGATCATTTGTACAACCAGGGCTTCTAGGACTAGTAACTCAACCCACCAAGGACTTCTAGAGAGTTTGTCCAACCAAGGCTTCTAGGACTAGTAACTCAACCCAAGTTGTTACAAGGCTTCTAAAGCGTTTTTCCAACCAAGGCTTCCAGGAACTAATAACTCAAACCACAACTAAAGGCATAAGAAAACCAACCAGAAAACAAAATTAAAACCCACAACACCATGACTATCCATGAAATGGAAAGGCTAGGCAGAACCACTCTCAATCTAGGAAATCCTCCATGCCAATGACATATCATAAACAAATAACCACATGCATACCCTATGCATGCCAAAACTAGTGAGGAAATTATACATGAAACTTGGTACCTACAAGCAAAACCTGTTGTAGTTGTCTATCCCGATGTCCTCTTGCAATTTCCTTGTCTTACTTTTCCTTCTTGATCCAAATCCCAAGTGCAACACACTCCTCCAAGGGTGATCCAATAAAAATCCAAGTGTCCAAGAGTATGAGAGAGAGAGAATAGAATGAGAGCTCCAAAATTGAATTGACAAAAGTTTGTGAACTGATCCTCATAAGCCTTTTTATTAATGAAGCCTCTAATTTCTTCAATTTTCCATTATTTTCCTTCATTTTCCTCGTCACATGCAACTTGTGACCTTTCACTTCAGTTTCTCCTAATTTCCATTATTTTCATAAATAAATGCCAAGAAATTCCACTTTGCCTTTCCAGAGACTTATCCATTTCTTTTGCCAATTTCCATAGCCATAATAAACCATATGAACACCCACACTAGGATGATTTTCCCATCATTTAACTTGGAATAAGTGTCTCGTGACCAAGGTCTTATTTTACCTTTATTAACTTTTACATGGAATTTTTACCAGGGTTGTTACATGCTCTTATGTTGCTTAGGAATGATAATTGGTTCATGATATTGTTGTAATGACTTCTCGTTGAATATTTGTTGATTGATCTAATGAATATAATGCGAGAAAAATTGGCTCAGGTTCAAGGGGAGCATCTGTTATGTCTCTACTAGTCCATTTTTGGCATTATAATCCCTTGAGCATAAGGATATTTATGATGAAATTGATGTTTCAATGACATATCTTTCTTATTAATACTGAGGATGTTCATGTTGTTGAGATTATGAATTCTATGATGCTGCTATGAGATGTTTATGTTACAAGTTCTTATATGGTGAAAGGTGGTTTTTGATGACTATCATGATCTTGCTACGTCATTATTGAGGATCTTGTGTTTGGTTCTAAATTTCATATGTATATGTTGATTTAAAGGTCATGAAAAATACCCATGTTGTAATTTTTTGTAAAATTCAGTCATGTATGAGTTTCTAGGATCAAGTCATGTATGTAATTCCATTTTTTTAGCCATTGATGTAAAACTTAGGTCAAATATTTAAAACCAATATGTTGGGTTTCTAATGTAATCATAGAGTAACTTGTGATAGGAAAATCCATATTTTTTTGAGTCATACAGTCTTGTACTATATATGTTCAGAAGGTTCAGCATATGCTTAGGGGGAGCATGGTCAATTTGCAGATTCCATGATTCATACTCAGCAAATCAGCTCTGCAAGGGAAGTACTTCATTCAGCTTGGTTCAACCCTTTGTCCTTAATGTCAAAGGGGGAGAGAATCTTTGTGTTTGGAAATAAGTCTTGACATTTGCAAGTGTGATTACAGGTATTTACAAATGGTGACCAAACACCAAAGTGGTTTCCATCAAGTCAAAAGCGGGAGATTGGTTGCATTATGGCTAATGTGTTGTCCTTGTGACAACTGGATGATAAAATTAAAGTATGAGAAGGTATACGTAGATCCTATGAAGAAGGGTCACGTATATATGCAAGTATTGTACGTAAAATTTGCGTACAAAATCTGCACCATGGAAATTTGGATACCAGGGATCTTTACCATGGTATTGGCCCATAGTAATTGAAGCGATAATATTTATTTGATCCCATCAAATAATACTGCCAACACTACCAAGGGATTTACCTAAGGTATTAGATAAGGCTAAAACTATATAAGGAGATGGAGATCAAGGTGTCATGTGTGCAAATAAATTATCTATCTTTATGTGAATTTATTTGGAACAGGTGTGCATCAGGAAGCAAGGAGATAGTTCAGATCTAACATATCTGAAAGGGTTGTGAATACTAATGAAAATACTTGCTTGATCTATTTATGCTTATAATGTTAGATATATAGCTATTATTATGGTTTGATCTAAACATAATGATGTGTGTTGATATTTTGGGTTAACAGATGTTGTGAATTGTAGTGAAGGTTTGATTCAAGAATTTCACAATATGTATGCAAGTTTGCTTCTGATTTGTCGCGTACATACATGGACTTGGTTCAGTAAACTTAACGTATAATTTTTGTGATGATTTGTTCAGTATAATTCAATTTGTATGCAGGTATCAGGAATGATAGTCACATACATATGCTGACTTGTTCAATGGAATTCACGTATATATGTTATAGTTTATAATGCACCTTGATTATGACACTTGATGAGTTCTACTATGTTTTATATTGTCTGTCAATGATGTATCTATATTGATGATTGGGTTGATTGTTTGGAAATGATGTTGCAATGTAGGGGTCTCTAATTGGTTTAGTAATCCTTGATTGATCTTTGTATAGTTGAGTGATTAAGTCAGTATTATTGTCATTCATGATTCAGTCAGTGAGTAGTTTAAGATCTGTACATAGATGTTGTTAACAAGATGTGTGTACATATGCAATTTTAATCAGTGTGGTCGCATACATATTTTGATATTTGTTTGTTCTAGTTGGGCTCTGCATTCAGTGGTTTTTTCCTTCAGAAATTCAGTTGATTCAAATTCAGTATTTGAGTTTGTCATGTCAGTTTTGGTTTATTATGGATATGGGTCCAGTTTGAAAATATGATGAAAGGTAGCCTACAGGTTGTTTGACAATTGTCTGACATGTGGATCCAATTTGAAATATTGTGAAAAGTGGTCCACAAGGAGCCAAGGGTTGCAGCTTTCATAAAGGGGGTAGGAGCTCCCTTCCGTTAGGAGTCGGTAAATGAGTTTAGGGGGTTGTGGCTCCTTTCTAGTAGGTGTTGGATAATGAGTTGAGGATGTAGCCTCCTGTTGGTGGGTTCCTGCGTATTGATAAGAGTCTACATCAGTACACAAATGTAATAAATAATTTCTCTATATAATAAGATAGAATACAAAGACAACGCAGTGGTGGTTTTCTCCCACCTTGGGTTTCCACCTAAAATCCTGGTGTTCTATGTGTGCTACTTATATGATGTGATTTTTCTATTTCTTAATGCATACTGGAAATTTATTTATTTACTGTGCAAAGGTTAAAGATAATCATCTGATCAAAAATTAGTAAAATAGATAATACTTGTTTTCCTTCTCTGAAGTCGCATATATACGTAGGTTGGTTTAAGAACAATAGCGTACATAATTCAGAATATGTAATTCAATTAAATTACTGATTCACCCCCTCCTCTAGGTATTTTTCCCAACACTTTTGAACTAGGGTGAGAAAAGCCTTATCCTTTAACCAAGAAGTATTGAGTTTGAAAGGGCTTGTCGGCTTTGTTCCACCCAGTTTTATCTCTAATAATGTAGGGTAGTTGCTAGAATCTCCCCCACTTACCACCCATTTCCTAAAAGGGGTATATTTTTCATCAAGGGTTCTGCCAAGAGAAAACAATCGAGGCGCTTAGTAATGCTTTCATCTCGAGTCCGCTTGTTCCTCTATATAGGGTTACTTTTGACTAGATCCGCATCAATAAGTTTATGCTCCATTAACAAATGGGATAATATTGTAGTAAGAATGTATGGCCCAGCATGCAGACCCCCATACTTCAGAAGGTCCCATGGAGAAATTGAAGTCCCCCCCTATTATGAGGTTGTATGAGGAGAGAAAATATTTTTACATCAACAAATCCCAAAATTGAACTCTATCCTAGAAAACGCCATATACATTTACAATTACCAATTTCAGGACCAACATTTCTAGGAATACTTCTACCCCAAGGGAGGATTCTAGCCCCCATGAACTAAGGAGCTTCACACTCTGGGTATTCTAGCTAATAACCAACCCACCTGATCTGCCTCAAGCATCCGAACATACAAAATTCCAAACTAGGAGTAAGGCTTCTAGTAATATTTCTACCCTTTCCCCTTGTCCCAACAATGCTTGAAGGAGTAACACATATGAGCTACATGAGTTTACTAACCTTCATAAGGCTATTTTTATAGACACGCTTGCCAAACCCCTATAATTGAAATATTATGTGCTCATGTCCAAAATCCTCCAGGGTCGTTTCTTCTCTAAGTGCCCCATCTATGGATAATTTTTTTCCAGCATCTACATCAATTTTTACCTTTGCATATGCTTTTGATAGGTTGGTGTTACACGTCATTTTCTCACCATGACACTTGACAGTTAAAATGGATCTCTCGCCATCCATACACATGTTTCAATGCACTCCCTTGCAAGTCAAACACCTAAAATCCTTGAATAAATCATATATTTTGGGTAACATGGCCTTTTAACTTGTTTAGCATGACCTACACACTTTTCCTAGTCAGTTTCTACGAATGCACAGTTTCTTCCATTGAAACCTATGCAGAACTGCACTTTGTCTTCCATTATATACCGTGCACATGAATCAATGAAAAGTAAAAATAAAAAGTAAGTTATAGAAGCCTTTTCGGGCGAATATATCCCAACTAGAAGCTTCTTTGTCATATCTATTTGAGCCAAACCCCGTGTTGTGCATGCAATCCTTTATGCGGACAAAAATGATCCCTCTAGTCGTATGGGAGTGTCTAGTGAAAAACGAGGACAATTACATGCAACCTTTCCTGATTCATATGAGAAAATGCAAAGAAATATATATCTCCTACCTTTCTCTAATTTTAATACACTTGGTGTCATCCTTGACTCTTTCGATTCCAAGCTCACGATCTCCTCTTTGCTGGTGTATTGGTGCATTTGACAGGGTGTACGAAATGCACGGTGCTTGGTAGGGGAGGTTGCTTTCCTACAAGCAATTTCACAGGAAAAAAATGAGTTGTTAGATGGTTAGTGAAGCATCATAAAATGTAGAAAAACTAGTTATAAAACATAGCATACTACAATAGAGGAGAAAACAAGAAACAACAAATACAAATATAACACAATATCAATATCGAGTTTAAACAAACTAATAATACCAACAGAGAAATAATCCCCTTTTATTAGCTGGTGGTGGTAAAAAAGAGGTAGAACGCTAAAACACTCGCAGTGAGTCCTTAGAGCTATGGAGCTCTAATACTCAAAGCAAGGAGGGCTCTTCCCTTAAGTTGCTTACAAGCCTCTCTCTTCTCCTCGAATGAGTGATCGGATAACAAAAAATTGATGCACTTCTCCTTTGGGATTGAGATGTTGGATGGCCAACAAATGAATCCCTTCAATCCTTGTTGCTTGGACAACACACTGCTAGTTTTCTCATGGGAAATTTGGCCAGCATAACAATGTGTTATAAATTGTTCTTCTCATGGTGGTATTTTATAGGAAAATTTCAAATCTTCTTCCCTCTCTTGGTACAATTGTGGATAGTGACCCAAGAGTGGAGGTTGATTCCATTGTGTGCTACACTTGAGGCCTCAAGGTGGCTCTAGGCGGTTTTCCTTAGTGGCCTTGAGTGGACAATATTCTTCCTGAAGTGTGCAAAGTGGTCCCGGATGGTGACCTTACGCCATACCCACGACCGCACAGCTTTTTGAGGGATAGTCGCAAAGATTTGCGCTACTATCGAAGAAAAGGTCACGCGGAGTGCTTAGTGCCAGTGCTTTCTGTGCGCGTCTTGATAAATTTGCCTGCTTGACCTTAGGAAAAGTTAAATTTTCCAGATTTTGTAATTTTTTTCCATCCTGTAAATCCTTATGCTTGATATTTCATGATGTCCTTTGCCTATCTGATTTTCCAATTATAATAGTTTCCCCCTAATATATGAGGTCTAGGAAGAACTATATAGCCAAAATACATTATATTTTATATTCTGTATAACCTGTGTTAAGAGAGAGTAACTTGCGTGAAGCCTAAGGTTAGAAACCCCTTGCTATGAGTAAAAGAGGGACCATGTTTTGTCAGAAACCTGCAAGGGATAGCATAAATACAATATTTCTACAAGGCGGGCATGTCCCATGCTCATGACGCTTTGGCTAGTTAAAGCCTATCTGACAGATAGAGGTGCTATATGTGTCACTTGTATGGTAGTGATATGCTTATTTGGTTGATGAAAATGATTTTTAACACCCTCAGGGGCATTTTTTCTTTGACAATAGGTTGAATGTAGTGCACACATGAATAATCTTGTTATGGCATAAATGATCATGGTATGCATGGGTGAAGGACTAGGACCTTCCCGTGTAAGCATTGCTGAAAGAGATACTTATGATGGCACGAGTCTTTGAAAAATTTTGACAAAGTGAAATGGTTGTGAAGTACGATACCATCTTGACATGAAAGCTTGTGTTGTAGTTGAATGTTAGGAGGATCGATAACATCCATGGGAAATGATCATTCCCACAGTGCCATCCGATAATGCCCCTATTGAGGTGAGGAGCTATCCAAGGTACTGCTTCCTTGTTGGAAAAAGGTTTTTGAAGTCGACAAGAAGAAAGCCTCAAGAGACCGAGAGATGTACTGATGCAAGGGACCAGACTCTCTGATATAGTAGGTGGGGTATGATAGGTTAACATAGGCATGATGGCGAGAAATGGCTGAAAATTGAATATGGGAGTTCAGGGGCCCAACGTCAGAGCTTGTAAATGAAATTTGGTGGCAGCCATAATTATTTCTGGTGAGGAAAGCCCTGGAGTCGGTAGGACGTCTAAGGTGGTTATATGTTTGTTATGAATGTCGTGGTGCCTTTTCATGAGAAGTGTGAAGCTTTGACCAAGGGTGATTAGGGACTGCTTCCAGGGGAGAAAAGTGGACGGATGGGTGGGGGTGTTCTCCTAAAAAATCTTTGTACACTTTCGAAAAGAATATAAAATGGGTTTGGATGTACAAAAATGGAGACAGATGCCCTAAAAACATGAAAATTATCACTCATGGATGATGTGAGGAAGGTGTTTTTACTGAGGGTGGGGGCTCCATTGGTTAGTATCGGTGCAGGAGTGGTGAAGCGGATGGAAAGTATCGCAATTGGGCTATGTTGATGGAGGTATGGTAGGCCAAATGTGAGACATGGTGGTGCATGTTTGATCTGCTTGCGAAAATGGTAATTCGGGAAAGGGGTTTTATCGTGACATTGTAAAACTTGACTTGATGCATGATGGATGGATGAACATGAAGTGCTTCCCAAACTGGGGTGTTGTGGCCATGGTGTAATATTCATTGATGCATGGCCTACTTGAGTGATGGACACCATGTAGGGGGAGGCTCTACTGACCAACAAGAATTTTTATCATGTGCAAGGTGGGGACATGATAAACATGGTCGGGTGTTTGGAACCTATGGTTGATCTTGTGGAGAAATGAGGTCAGGATATGCAAAGCTTCTCTTAGAATATATCATGCTAGGAGAAGAATGATACCTACTCTGAAACCTTCAGTGACAGCAGAAATAGGTTTTTTGTCATGCTGTGTAACACCTGCAACAAATACCCAAAGTGAAAGAATATTTTTCATTCAAATATATTGACAAATTTGTTAAGTGAAAAAATTATAAGAGAGGGCACACCTGTCGTAACTGAAAAAAATGATTTTTTCTGAGGCGTGAATGTCTGAAGCCTCCTCTAGACGTTATGAGGTGTTTATCACTATGTTTCTTTTGGTTTCGTAATTGAGCGTTCTGAGCTCTCATTATGGTCCATCAAATAATTCAAAAAGGACGATATATAGGTCAATATGGCTCATTTCAGTTCATTTGTGTCATTTGAGAATTGTGAGGTCAGAGCTTGTTGATGAGCCTTTCTTTCCATTGCGGGTAGCTCGTGTACCAGGGATTTGTGCCATTAGTTCCAGGTAGGCCCTCAACGTCCAAAATTTTATTTTATTTTTCAATTTTTCTGGGTGGGGGTCCATACAAATTAGGTGTGTACGCACTCCTACTTGTTTTTGGCCTTGGTCACACGGGCAATCAAGCTACAGGCACAGAGACTCCGCAAGGAACTAAGGATTTCCGCAGAGATTTCACTCCTATCTGAGGTTTTTCACGTGGATTTCGCATCTTTCTATGAGACAGACACGCAGTCAGCATGCCTGTATGGGAAACAGGGGCAGCGAAAAGCCAAGGCAGATTTTTTTTTCTTAAATTGTTTGAATTTTTAATTTTGATGTCACTGATGTACTTGTGTTTGGTGACAAGATGATGTGGAGAGAGCATGATTGGCCAGATCTTCGCATAGCTATGTCACAGGATGAAAATGCATGGAGGTTACTAGCACAGTGGGATCTTCTCAAGTTTCTTGAGAATGACCTGTTGAGATCACAGGATCGCCTACTGCGCTTCCTAGTCTGTAGCTGGAACAGGAAGCGCAAGGTGATGGTCTTGCGAGCAAAGGACATTCCTATCCATCCAGAGATAGATATCTGCTTTATCCACCACTCCCATATGGGAGGGTGGTGCTCCAGCTTTGATCAGAGCATCACTATGGCAGGGTGCCACTTTCAGAGGGGTTTATCCTTATCTCATCAGTGGTTGATCTACCTGAGCGATGTGCTTTAGCTATGATCATATGGTTGACAGGTTCGTCATCGCCATATAGGGTCTCTGGACCTCATATTGGTGTTCAATGCCGGCTCTAGGCCGACCATTTCTATGACTGGGCACGTCATGTTTGGAAGGTCCGAGGAGGATCTTCCAAATTATTCACCTATTCTAGAATCCTTTGCAGCATTATGTTTCAGAGGGTGGTACTAATGCGACCCATCGTGCATGTTCCTATTGGGCCTCACTGGGACCCTCGGATGAGGCGATGGGCGCCAGTGATGCCTTGAGGTGGGGGAAGGGAGGTGGGTCGATACTGGAATGCAACCATAGAGGAATGGTTCAAGGCGAACCCCAGATTTTCCTAGAGTTCCCATACTCTGGGATGGATTTTCAAGGAGATCTGGATATGGGTCTTCCTGTTGGTTATACGTGGGGACCTGCAGGTATGATTTTTTTATGTTTTTATGAATTTGTTGAGTATTTACGATGTGTATATTTATATCTGTATTGTGGTGACACTGACACTTTCTTTATTTCTCTTGCAGATGTTGGAGAAGTTGGGTGTCCTACTACTCACTTAGTGGGACACCAACCCCTTAGGAGGGTTCCAGGTGGAGGTGCTCAGCCCCAGGGTGGGGGCCAGGGTGGCGGTCTCGAATAGCCTAAGGGTGGAGGACCTGGTGATGGGGCTAGCCCCTCGGGGGAGGGTAGCAGCTCGATTGTTGCCGAGTATGCTTCTGATATTGCTCGTGCTAAGGCGGTAAAGGCGTGAGTGGCGGAGATGGCGGAGCAGCTAGCTGCGACCGAGGCTCGATCCACCGACCTAGCTGATGCTTGGGGTCAAGTGGAGAGGTTGACCTAGGGCATGCCAACCTGGGGTTTTGTCAATGATCAAGATGATACCTGGCTTGAGGCACCAATGGCAAGGGAGAGGGGTTATCGTCCGACACTACGCCATGTGGCGCTTTCTGTTTTGACTGTTGCGCCAGTTCTGGCACTAGGTGTAGCTGTGGGTCCAGATGGCCCACCTAGCGGGGAAAGCACCCATTATGAGTATGTTTCCCTTATTTTGATGACATATATATATATATATATATATATATATATATATATATATATATATATATATATATATATATATATATATTTATTTATTTATTTATTTATTTTTATTTTATTTTTTTGGCTGACCTGCAGGTCAGAGACATGACTTGTGTATTTTGGACTCACTCATATTTTTGGAATATATGCGAGATATGTATTTTTTGCGTCTCTTGATGATGTGTCCATGTTTATATGATTTTATGGATGTTTTGTATCATTTATGGAGATCTATAATTTTTATTTTTTGGGTTTTATGTATGATGGTTTATACGATATGTGTTCCAATCTAGGATGTGATTAGTTATGTGATTCGATGTCTCGTTTTGACTTCTTGGTACATGTGTGAATGTAATATGATCAAATTGATGGCTTAATATTTTTGCATGCAAATATTTTCTAAACAGTTAAGGATCTCGTACTTCAAATTCTTGGTTTAACTACGAAACCTCTAGCTGGGAATCAATGTAGATATGCAGGTGGTGAATTCCTTGGTTGATAGCATCACCCATGAGCTCGATGACGGCATCATATTGGTAGCTGATCCGATGCATACTCCACTGGTGAAGCACGGCGATTGGTCAGGATAGAAGATGACCGAGGCAGTTGCTGCTAGATTTTGAGACCATCGTGATGCTCCATCAACGAATCCAAAATAATGGTTGGGTGCACGCTCCATCTGTGACACCAGAGCGCTTTTTAGGAAAATTTTGTGATGTTTGTGATAAAAAAACATAGTATGTTATATGCATTTTATCTCTAGGGTTGAGGCCTCTTGACCATTATGGGTAAAATTTCTTGAGGTAGAGCCGATTGACGAGGTTTCTTAGGCATGTTCCATCGGGCTCTCACAAGATATATGCCCCCTTGAGGAGGCAATGTTTTATCACATAGGGACCTTTCCACAGTGTTTCGAACTTCCCGGGCCCTAGGGCTTCTTTCACAACATCGTAGTGGAGGGCTAACTCTCCCTCAGTAAATGATCGAGGGGTGATGTTGAGATCGAATGATGCGTTTACCCATTTTTTATGGGCCTCATTGTGTTGGAGCGACTATCGACGATTTCTAGTTGCACCAAGCGTTGCTCTAGAGACTAGGGATCATCGAGGAGTTCGATGACGGCATGTACGCTGGGGATTTCGCGTTCTATGGGAATCACGACTTCAACCCCGTACACCAATTGGAAAGGTGTGAACCCTATTGAGTTTTTCACTGTAGTGAGGTGTGCCCACCAGTAGGGGAATTTTAAGGTCTAAAATGGGCCTCCTAATGAAATAATAAAATAATAGCCAAAACAATAAAATAATATTTATGAATTTGCAATTCACTTTTTGCACCAAAATCCATGTAATCATGGTTAAATTCAATTAAAAAGTTGTACCAAAATAAAATTAATAAAAAAATTGTATCGATGTGACTATAAATAAAAATTAGTTTTTCAAGAACTTTTCATTACCATTGAACAACTAATGCATTTGTCCTTTGTACTTAAAAGAAAATTTTTATTTAAATTCATAAATTCTTAATTATATAATATACTATTAATTAAAATTTATATTATTTAAATTATATAATAACATGTAATTAATATACTATATAAAAATAATATAATAATGTAATATAGTGTTTTATGTATGAATTTTATATTACATATTAAATTGATTTGATTTATAACATAAGAAGAAATAATATATAATATAAAAATGAATATAATATATATTCTATAATATTTAGATTATTTTCCATAATATTACATATACTAATATATAATATTAATATAATCAAATGAAATGAATTGAGTTGTATTTAAAATTAAAGAAAAAAAAATTATTGAAATAAATTTAATTTATATTTATAAGTATAATATAAGATTTATATACATTTAAATTTAGATTTTTTTGCCCCAAACTATGTTGAACTTAATATACATTTTTTCAACATACAAAACTAATATACATTTTTTCTGTAGGTTTTAACCCTGAACAGAAATTATCTACACATGAATCTTATAACTGAAAATAAACAATAGCGAGAGCATAAAACATAAAATAGATAAACACAAAGATTTTCCCCTGGATCCCAAATCGGGACGACCAGCTTGATTTTTCATTATATTCCTTTTAGTGTTACAACACATATATATACATGCCGAAGCATACATAAACCCCAATCCATTAACCCTGGATTGGAACATAACCGTAGTTCCCTTGACCGGATCTACAAAATATCAGGGGCCGAAAACCATTGTACCCCAAAACCATGTGCAAACTCATGCACAAAACATGGGTGGGTCCGCCTATGAGTGGGTCCGCACACCAAAACAATTTTCGCCGAGGCACTGCCCCGAACCTCAACAGTGGGGGTTGCCTCCCCCCTTGTGACCCCCCTGCTGTGCCCGAAGCAACGTACAATGCGTTGGGCTAGTCATGGAAATAATATAACACATACCCAACATTCTCCCACTTGTTGTTTTCTTTCCACAGGGGGGCACAGAAGAGCTTAGTCATTGGGCCAATTCTTCAACACCCATTGTTTCTCTACACCAAGAGAACTTCTGAGTGCTCACAGACTTCTTCAATGCATCTGCAACATTCTTCAAAGTGTCCACCTTTACCAACAACACCATTTTAGCCTCAACCATATCTCTAAAAAAGTGATATTGAACATCAATGTGCTTTTTCTTTGAATGGTAAGCAGGGTTCTTAGCCAAGAAAATTGCACTTTGGCTATCACAGTTTATCCTTATAGCTTGTTGTACAAACCCCATACTTGAGCACAATCTCTGCAACCAAACCGCTTCCTTGCTTGCATGAGTGGCTGCTATGTATTCTGCCTCTATAGTTGAAAGAGCCACTACAAACTGTCTTTTAGTCATCCAACTGACTGCGCCTCCAAATAGGTTAAACACATACCCACTTGTAGATCTTCTTTGGTCCAGATCTCCAGCCCAGTCTGCATCAACAAAAGCACGAATTTCCAACATTATTTCCAACCCTGGTCTTCCTTGGTAGCACAAGCCATAATCACCAGTGCCACGTAAATATCTAAAAACCCGCTTCACTACTGTCCAATGCTCCTTCCCTGGGTTTGACATAAACCTGCTCAATACTCCCATTGCATGTGCAATGTCTGGTCTAGTACAGACCATTTCATACATCAGACTACCCACTGCACTTGCATATGGAACACGGGACATATCCTCCTCTTCTTCTTGTGTCTTGGGACATTTTTCAACAGACAGATTTACACCTACAAGAATAGGAACATTCACCGGTTTACTATCCTGCATATTGAACCTCTGCAATATAGTCTCGACATACTTCCTCTGGTTTAACCAGAGCTTCCTCTTTGCCCGATCTCTCTTAATTTCCATGCCCAAAATATAGTTTCCAGCACCCAGATCCTTCATGTCGAATTTGGAGAACAGTTGGGTCTTCAAATCTTGGATAATTTCTTTGTCATTTCCAATTAACAACATATCATCCACATACAAGACCAAATAAATAACACGGTCACCAATTAATTTAAAATAAACACATTGATCCTCCTTGCTTCTGGTGAAGCCAAGTTCCCGTATATAGGTATCAAATTTCTGATACCACATCCTTGGTGATTGTTTTAACCCATACAGAGACTTCTTCAACCTGCATAGCAGTCCTTTATTACCCTTCACCATAAAGCCTTCAGGTTGCTTCATGTAAATCTCTTCTCCTAGATCCCGATGAAGAAATTTTGTCTTCACATCCATCCGTTCTATCTCAAAATAAAATGCAACAACAACAGATAAAATTAATATTATAGAAATAACCTTGGCAACAGGAGAAAAAATATCACCAAAATCAATTCCCAGCACCTGGGAATAACCTTTTGCTACCAACCAAGCTTTGTATTTCTCCACCTTTCCTTCATATTCATCTTCTTTAAAGACCAATTTGCTCTGATGGGCTTCCCTTCTAGCGTAACTCCACCGTGATCCCATGCCTCATTTTTGTGCAAGGATGCCATTTCATCAACCATATTCTTCTAGATTTTTCCATCCTCTAAATCTACCGCCTTCCTAATGCTTTGGGATAATCATCGATATAGTTAAGGCAAACCCGAACAAAAATCGCATGGACTATACCTTTCTGGTTGCCTTCTTTCCGAGTTCATTCTTCTCATTGCCACTGAGTTTGTGGCTCTTCCTCTTCCGAGTCTTCTTCTGTTGTAGAGTCTGATTCATCCTCCTTTAGCTCAAACTCTATCTTCTCAGGTTCCTTTGGTATGATTTCATGTTTAACAACATCTTTCACCTCTCTAAACACCACATCTTAGCTGTACACAACCTTCCTTGTTTTCGGGTTCCAAAGCTTGTAACCTTTTAAACCATCCTTATACCCAATAAAGATGCACCTTTCAGATTTATTATCCAACTTGGTCTTTTTCTCCTTTGGAACATGTACATATGCATCACATCCAAATACCCTTAGATGTGAAAGAGAGGGTTTCTTACCAGTCCATACCTCATGTGGAGTCTTATCCCCCAACGCTGATGAAGGTGATATGTTAACTAAGTAACATGCAGTCTCCACTGCCTCTGCCCAGAATTCTTGTCCTAACCCGGTACCACTGAGCATGCTTTTTGCCTTTTCCATCAGTGTTCTATTCATTCTTTCTGCAACTCCATTTTGCTGAGGTGTATATGGAGTAGTCTTCTGTCGTGCTATACCACACTTCTTACAGAACTCTTCAAATTCATTCTTGCATAACTCCCCACCATTATCTGTCCTCAGCGCCTTTATCTTCTTCTCTGTCTGGTTTTCCACCAGAGCC
This sequence comes from Pinus albicaulis, assembly GCA_034641835.2. Taxonomy (NCBI): domain Eukaryota; kingdom Viridiplantae; phylum Streptophyta; class Pinopsida; order Pinales; family Pinaceae; genus Pinus; species Pinus albicaulis. The sequence goes on from CM076571.1 coordinate 414,277,907, forward strand.
TTAAATTCTTTAAATTTGTCAAAGACTTCAGATTTCTTTCTCAAGAAATATATCCATGTATTCCTTGAGAAGTCATCTATGAATGAAACATAGTACACAGACTTTCCCAGTGATGGAACTGACACAGGTCCAAACACATCACCGTGCACAAGTTCTAATATCTTGTTCGCCCTCTTAGCACCAGAAGGAAAACTCACCCGATTATACTTCCCATATACAAAATGTTCGCAGAAATCAAAATCTAGAGAGAAATTAGACATACCTTCTACCATACCATTTCTATGCAGTATCCGAAGGCCCTTCTCTCCAATATGTCCAAGCCTTTGATGCCATAGCATGGTCTTTTCTCCAGAGACAGCTAGGCTTTCCGCTCCACTTTCAGGAACCATAGAATTGTTACACCCATCAATAACAGTGCTACCTTGTAGCTTGTACAGAGTTCCATTCCGAACTCCCCACATTAATACCAGTTCTCCCCGAACCATCTTGCAAGCATCTTTCTTGAACATTGTTTTTACACTTGCATCATCCATCTTTCTTACAGAAACAAGATTTCTAGCCAATGCAAGAATATGCAAAACACCAGGAAGTGTTCTAATCCTTCCACCTTCCAGCTTCAGCTTGACCTTTCCACATCCGATGATTTTGGCCTTCCTATCATCCCCTAGCAAGACATCACCATAATATTTCTATACTCGCAGAACCACTCCCTATGGGGAGTGAAGTGAAAGGATGCACCTGAGTCAATCAACCATGACTCATGATCTACATGTGTATTTGAAGAAGAAGCCAAGTACACATCCCCACCTTCATCTGATGTGGTTTTTTCCTCTGCAGAAGGAGCATCATCAGATCCATTTCCTTTCTCAGGAGCTTTAGATTTGCAGTCCTTTTTGTAGTGCCCTTCCTTTCCGCATTTCCAGCATACCTTTACAAACTTTCCAGGAGATTTAGATCTCCCTCTAGATTTGGATCTCCCACTTGAAACCTTATTCTTGTTTCTATTTTGGGACCTTCCCCGTACAAATAAGGCATCTCCATTCTGGCCCTCCATATTTCTCCGTCTCATTTCCTCCGACAGCAAGGCTAAGACAATGTCATCAAAATTCAAGGTAGTTGTATTGCTACCTATTGCAATAACCAAACTATCCCATGAGTCTGGTAGAGAACACAGCAAACTGATGCACTTATCTTCATCTGAGATTTTAATATCAACAGATGACAGCTGACTTACCATAGTATTGAAGGCATTTAGATGCTCTGTCACCGAGTCTCCATCCTTCATCCTCAGGTTATAAAGCTTTTTCCGTAGGAACAACTTATTCACCAGAGACTTAGATTGGTACAAAGTCCCAAGTTTTTCCCACAAATTCTTCGTCGTAGCTTCCCCAGATAAATTCAACAATATTGAATCTGAGACACACAATCGTATTGTGCTCTTAGCCTTCCGATCCAGTTTCTTCCAGTCTTCATCTAACATTGTCGTTGGTTTAGTACCTGGATCTACCGTGATCCACTGATCTTTATCCACCAGAAAATCCTCCATCTTGAGCTTCCATAACTCAAAACACTGACCATTAAATTTCTCGATCTCTATCTTTCCGCCGCTCGCCATCTTCTTTCACCGCAAGAATCGATCCCGCAGATCTCCCACTGAATAGGGTCTACCTCAGGCCCGAGCAAAAAACCCTCAGCAGCAAAGGTGTCCCCTTGAAGCCAAAACAGCTCTAATACCAAATGTAGTTTTTAACCATGAACAGAAATTATCTACACACGAATATTATAACATAAAATAAACAATAGCGAGAGCATAAAACATAAAATAGATAAACACAGAGATTTTCCCCTGGATCCCAAATCGGGACGACTAGCTTGATTTTTCATTATATTCATTTTAGTGTTACAACACATATATATATACATGTCGAAGCATACATAAACCCCAATCCATTAACCCTGGATTAGAACATAACCATAGTTCCCTTGACCATATCTATAAAATACCAGGGGCCGAAAACCATCGTACCCCAAAACCATGTGCAAATTCATGCACAAAACATGGGTGGGTCCGCTTATGAGTGGGTCTGCACACCAAAACAATTTTCGTCGGGGCGCTGCCTCGAACCCCAACAGTGGGGGCTGCCTCCCCCCTTGTGACCCCCCTGCTACGCCCAACGCAACGTACAACGCGTGGGGCTAGTCGTGGAAAGAATATAACACATACCCAACATTTTCATCATACAAAACCAAATTTCATTTTTTTCTTTAATTTTAATATGTTTGTATTGCTATTAATATTATAATAATATTATTTATAGATTTGATTTATCTTGAAATTACAATGTTGCATTTTTATTTATTTTGATTTCATATGTATAATATATATGTATTGATATTAACTTATAATTAATTTGAAATTGTAATATTAAATAAAATGAGATGAATATATAATTTAAAAATAAATATATGAAAATATACAAATATAATATTCATTGAAAAGTGTGTAAATACATGAAGATTGTGTAGAGATATGCATTGTTTTTTTCAAAAAATATGAAATGAAAATAGTAATATTTTACTCAAAAAGTGTGAAATAAAATTTATTATGAATACTTTACTTTATGAGTTTAAAATTACTTAGAGCACTATCATGGTCAACCATGAGTTTTTATCCACCATTGAGAATGTGATAAGTAAGTACCTTTAACTCAAGCAATGCCACCTCAACCATTAGGGATGATGGCATCCCCTAAAATGTGATTGGTTCTCATAAAATGAATTTTGATTGTACCTTTTCCTTAGGAAGCCCATTTTAGACCTCAAAATTCCCCTAATGAGCGCAGAGAAAACCATGTGGTGTCAGTTTGTCTTATGGTTATTCACCATACGATGTAACATTATTTTGAGAACTTTATTCACAGCTTCTACCTGTCCATTGGACTGGGGGTAGTATGGTGAAGTGAATTCGTGTGTGAATCCTAGGTGGTGAGATAGTTCCTGGAAAATTTCATTTTCAAAATGTTTTCCGTAGTCTGAGACTAAATATTTCGGTACACCAAACCAGGTGATGACGTGGTTGAACAGAAATCGTGCAGTGGTTTATGTCATATGTGGGCATGGCCTTTGCCCATTTGGTGAAATAGTCGACGATGAAAATAATGTATTTTTGGTTGCTAGACGACGCGGGGTTGCAAGTCATGAAGTTGATCCCCCATTTTCAGAAGGGACCAACTACTATGACCGGGTGCAGGGGAGCAGGTGGCACTCTTGCCTTTTGAGGGAATTTTTGACATCGCTCGCACCTTTTTACTGATGAGATGCAGTCGTAGAATAAGGTGTGCCAAAAATATTCTGACTGCAGAACTTTTTGGGTGGTAGTCATTCCAGAGAGGTGGCCACCGCAAGCTCCACTATGATAGTCATTAAGGGATTGCTCAGCTTGATCATGAGTGAGGCATCAACGTAAAATTGTGTCAATGTCACACCGATAAAGGACATCTCCCATGAGGAGGTATCAGGGGGCCTGGTGGCGTATGCGCCTACGGTTGTCACGTGTGAGCTTTGGTTTGAACTTTCAGGTTCGTAGGAATAAGAGAATATCTTCATACCAAGGGTCATTAGTCATATCTTCATACCAAGGTTCGTAGTGAGTCGTTGACTGGTGATCCTTTGATCTGACTTGGGAGGTCAGTGATGAACTTAGCTAAAATGAAATCTTTCTTACATTTGGGGGAGCTAAACGGTAAGTTAAACTCTTGTAGTATAACTATCCAGTGAGCGTATTTATGGTTCATCAAATGGCGAGTGAGCAGGTATCTCATGGGGTTGATATCTGCGATGACTGTTGTAGTCCTTAAGATAATGTAGTACTGAAGTTTTTGGACTACATGTATTAATGTTAGGGTATTTTTCTCTTTGGGTCCATACCTTAATGCGGGGCCTCATAAGTTTTTACTAACGTAATAAACTACGTGCTCTTTACCATTGGGGTTGTTACACCATTTTTTGGTCATCTAACCTATTATCATTAGATGGACCCAAGTACACCATATAAGACCAATTTTACCCTAAGTAAAATTGCTTTCACTATGTAAAATAACTTAATAAAACACATTTATTAGGTTGTTTATGGTCTAAACAGAAAACCCCAAAAGGAAATATTAAACAAATCTATATTTGTTTGATTTTCCTCATAGAATAATTAATTAAAAACTAATTTAATTATTATTTCTGGTTATATTTAACCCAAAACAAGGAAATTAATTAGATAAATCCTTATTTGTCTATTATTTTCTAGGAATAATTATTTAAATCTTATTTAAATAATATTCCTTGTTAAATATGACTAAATCATTTATAAATAATTAAATAAACCATTATTTATTTAATTATCATTCAACCACTTCCTTAAAATAATAAATAAATCAATTATTTATTTATTATTTACAAATAAAGGGATTTGACCCAAGTCAAATACTTTTTCTCTCCAACGAATATAATAAAATATTCCTAAAAGGTGGTTCTAGAATTTGGTTAATAATATTTTATTCATGCACCAAGTCATAGACTACCCTAATATTTTGTTATAAATAGAAGGGTTTTCCCATTCATTGGTCACATTTTGTTACATATTATATCACTCTGGATCTATACTCTTGGTCTGACTTTGAGCCATTATCATTGTCACATTCTCCATTATTTGCTTTGTGAGCTTCCTTTGAGTTCTATGTTTGTCTAGGTTTTCTACACCAACAAGAGAGAGAAATGCTAGATCTAAAGTACTGAGGACTTTCAAGAACCCATCCCATTGAGGAGAATTGGAAACACCTTTCTTATTTTCCTCTCAGGTGCCCTTAATATAAAAAAATTCTTTCAAAAATATTGTTCTTGTCTTGTCTATTGGATGCATGGAGCAAAACCTTATTTTCACTGCTTAATGTATTTTTATGCATAGATCTGGATTTGTGCAGCTTTGTCTTGATCAACTAACTGCGGATTTCAAGATATTGGCAGCCATAATTGATGTTAGGGCTACTTTTTATGCGTAGATAAAGTGGTCTTTTTCCGACGAAAGATTCATACTAACAATTGGTGACTCCACACGGGTTTTCTTTTACGACCGCTGTCGTTTTATATATTCATGCATATCTAGCTATTTCAGACCCTAGGGTTTCTCTTCAGTTTTTTTTTCCTATTTTTATGGTGTTTTTCACCTCTAAAACCCTCAAACATTAAAATTTCTAACTTCTTTGTGTTTCTGGCCCTATTGCGCAGGTGACAGACATCAGCCACAGCTGAGACGACAACTTTTTCTGAAATCTGCCGCCGAGAGACCCGGATTTGTAGGTCGCACTTATCGGCCCAAAACCTGCAACCTAGACTGGAGAACGCACTTTTCTGCCCAAAAACTGTGACTTGGACTGAAAATAGGTCAAAACCTGCGACCCGCACTTTTTTCGGCACTTTTCCAGCAATTTTTCTGGGTTTGTCTGAAGCTTCTATCAGGGTTTTCCAGCCTCTGTCTCCGCTCGTTTAGACCTGTTTCTGATTTGTTTTACTCAACTAAGTATGAATATCACCCCTTAGGGCTTTAGTACCCTCCAATTTTTGTGGAAGATTTTTCGCTGTTTCAGACGTCTGAATTTTTAGAGTTTCAACCTTGTTCTTTTCAAATCTGATACCTCATTTTCAGATCCCTTTTAGATCAGCTCTTCTCCCTTTCAAATAACCTCATATAGTTTTTTTTGGGTTTGCCTCTAGGGTCACCTCCTTGTCCCTTCTAGCTTTAGTTGATTTCCTCCTTTGTTGCAGCAACCTTGCCTCTGCCTCTTTGCTATTTTCTGCACCTCTTTTCAGCAGATTTCTCCTTTAGATCCCTATCCCTCCCGACCTTAGATCTATTGGCCCCTTTTTCATGTGTTTTGACAAGATTTTTCCCTCTTTTAGACTAGTTTTGAGAGACCCGCCTTCTTGGGTTAGATCGATGCATTGTTAGCTGTTAATTTTCTGTTATTTCAGCCTTATTTATTGTTCTTTGCATATTTATTTTCAATTATGCAGCACACTTTTTCTTTTACTCTCAAAACGTCTAGGTTTAAAAATTAAAATTAAAACACACCACACACTGACCCTAAGTTAACACTGCCAGGAAAAGACTTTAAAATCAATTGACACTGCACCTCTCTACCCTTGTTTCGACATTGACATCACTTGATTCTGCACCTCCCTGCCTTTGTCGGTTATTCTTCTTCCCTTTATGCCATCATAATTGCGCCCCCAAGGTGTATATCTCGAAGACTTCTTGGCCTTCACCCTCAGTTTCCAGTTGGTCGACTTACTCCTTCCCGCTGTCATCAAGTTATTCCTCCCTCGAGTCCGCACTCCGACTCTTCTTCTGATTCTTCGGGTTCTCCCCCTATTACCTTCACCATGTCTAGTTCAGGGCCTAACGCTAGCAGCAACCCCGGTCCTACTACTGGGTCTGTTACTAGCGGAACCACCATGGGAACTACCTCGACTGTCCCTTTGCTCCCCTATATGGTTGGTCTCAGTCTCCCCGATTTCAATCAGTTGATCAATGATCCTATCCACCACGATGTTGGTTGGCCTGCTATGCCTACCAAGCTCTCCTCCGATATTCCCAAGTTCGAAGGCCTTGTCGGCGAGGATCCCTCCAACCATGTCCGATCTTTCCACATGTGGTGTTTATCCAATTCCATTACTGATGACTCCATCTGTCTTAGATTGTTCCAACGCACGCTTACAGGCGAAGCTTCTAAGTGGTATTTCGATCAGACAGCTTCTTCCCATACCACCTTTGTGACCATTTCCCAAGCCTTCTTATCTTATTTCCAGCTCCCTCTCCGATACACTACTGGTACCGAACTCTTGACTTCTTTCCGTCAATCATCTTCGACCCATCTTTCCGCTCATGTCCAAGAATGGCGGCGAAGAATGAGCTTATGTCGAGCTCCCACCTTTGAAGATCAGGTCTATATGGACTGGTTCATTCGATCTCTCTTACCCACCATCGGCAAAGATGTCACCTCCCAGTTCCCTCAAATAGAAGAAGCCACCCTCCAAATAGCCTTGAAATATGACCTCATCTATGCTCAGTCTGGTTATGTTTATACCGTCCTTCCTGACCTCCCCAGACCCAGTGGCGCTAACGCCCCGGGGGCATCTCACTCTGTCGACGATATCATTGGAGCTCTTTCACATCCATACGCTCAACCTCCTATGGGCTATGGTTTCCCTCCGGGAGGGGCCAGCACCTCCAGCACTTTCCCCCCTCCAGGTAGCATGTATCCCTGATACAACATGCCTCCTCACTTTGCCCAACCTCCTGCTTACCTCAATGTTTCCCAACCTATCCAGTATCCTTATCCACAGCATGGTGCCCCAGCTCCTTCCACATTTTCACCTCTACCTCCCTTGCCTTCTCAACCCCCGCAACAGCAATTACCACCCCAGTCGGGGAAAGTCTTTGCACAACAGGGCGCGACTAATCCTCCTTCTTCTCAAAGAAAGAGGAAAGGAAATCAAAATCAATCTGCCCCTGGTAATCGCGGATCCAATCCTTCCAGTACTGAATCTAACATCATTAACAACAACAGGGCACTCAGCCCAAGCTAGACAGGCCTCTTCGCACAAATAAGCCTTGTTCGTGTTACGGTGTTTACGGTCATTACACTCACGATTTCCCCCTATTACCACATATGCGGTAGATGTGGGAGTCTCAGGCCACATTGCATGGGCATCATGCCTCCCCTACTGTTCCCCCCGATGCAGCTACTTCTCAACCAGTTGTGTTTACCGATCCTTTCCCTCAGCAAGGATTCGTGGCTACTCAGCCACCTCATGCCCCGATAACCACTCAACCTTCCCCTTCTAGTTCCTCTAATTACCAGATTCTCATGATGAACTCTAACCAACCTCTCACCGTCGACCTTAACCTTCAAACTCAGTCTCGTCAGTACCCCACGCCTCCCGCTCCGTCTTCCCCTGAGTCACCATCTTTAGGTCCTACAGAGCCTCTTTCGACACCCAATGGTCCCTTACAGACCCCTGAGCCCAAATCTGAGGTTCATACCAAGGTTCCTAAGGGCCCATTACACTGAAATGCTGCTTCTAGTTGAGCTGTTCATTCATATAGCATAGTAGATGATTTGGCACAGTCTCCTGCTGCCATTTCAACACTGGAACTCTTCTAGTCATGTCCTTTTCAAAGGAAGGCTCTACTATCTGCCATGGGCGCTGTAGATCCTGCTGATGACTAATTGATTTTTTTCGACGCCCATCAGTCAGACCATCCTCCCCTTCTTGCTTCCGTTTCTTTCCAAATCCCAGTAAAAATATGGAACGCCAACGTGGCTCGGTGTATTATTGATGAGGGGGCATCTACCTGTGTAATGTCTGCTTCGGTTTGGAAACAATTTGGATCTCCTGAGCTGGACCCTTCCACCATCACCCTTCGTGCATGGGATGGCCATGCCTCCTAGCCCATTGGCCTATTCCATAATTGTCCTATGACTCTTGCAAGAAAGACTGTTTGCGTTGATGTTGAATTCATCGACACCCCTCTTGATTATAACATTCTTTTGGGGCGTAGGTACACCTATGCCATGTCTGTTGTCCCATCCGCGGTCCACCGCAAGATGTTTTTCCCTCATAATGGAAAGATAGTCACCATTGACCAGTTGACATATCATGAGCCAAAAACTCAGACCTCCCCTGAGTCAACCATCTCTTCTGTAGCCAATAAGCAAACCGTCGATTCTTTGACTAGTGTCTCCCCCGGCGTCTACAAAGACTCCTCCTTGCTTGGAACCTTCCCTGGTCTTTGTTAGGTCCCTATATTACTAGTATAGTCCCTTATTGTTGTTAGTGTAACCCCCATATTGTTATTATTGTACCCTTGTAACCCCCATTTTGTTATTATTGTGCCCTTAAATTATTATTGTTAGGTCGGCTAGGATTACAATGTGGCCCACTAGGATTACATTATGGCCCCATGGACCCCTATATATAGAAAAGAGATTTTGTAAATTGTATCATCCAAGAATTGTTCATTTATGTAATGTATTGGAGGTTGCCCCCTCAAAGTGGCTTATTTCTAAGGCATTGATATCTCTTTTCTTCTCTTTTTGGAGCTGGTTACACAACATTTGGTATCAGAGCTTGGGATTCTAGGGTTTCGATGCTCCAAACAGGTCATCGTGGTATTTTCACTATAACTTCTTTTCTACGAATTTTCAGAAGCTGAAATTTTTAGGGTGCGAAGCGGAAATCCTGAGGAAGATTGTCTAAAAATTTCAGAGCTTGGTTCGCAATATTTTCGGAGATATCATCTGTGGAAGTTAGGTCTTTTTTCAAGCTCCTAAACAGGTCATCGTGGAATTTTCACTATAAAAACTTTTCTACGAAGGTTCAGAATCTGAAATTTGTATGGTGCGAAGCTGAAATCTTGAGGAAATTCGTCAAAAAATTTCAGAGCTTGGTTCGCAATATTGTTGGAAATATGATCTGTGGAAGGTAGTGCTTTTTCAGGCTCCTAAATTGCATCTCAAAGAGGTGATCGTGGGAAAAGTTCAATAACTCTCTCTCTGGGCAGTGGATTTGAGTACCGTAAAAATTGGTCGCAAGTACACGGACTTTAGTTTCTTGGTTATCAGGTTCAGAGACAAAGGACGAAACAGCGACACGTGGCAAGTCCTACAAGTTTGCTCTACTGAACCAGTCCAAAATTAGGTCATTGTGGGAGACTGGACACAACTTTGTCTTGGGGAATCAAAATTAGATCAGACCTATGGCATTTGAAAGAAGCTTCAGAGGGCTACTACAGGGCTGAATTTTAGATATTTAATATTTTCAATTACAGAGATAATTCAATTTCAATATCGAGCTCCTCAAAGCAAGTAAAAGGTATCAATACTGGATTCTAAAATGGCGCCTAAAAAGAATTCAACACCCATTAAGCCTTCACAAGGCTCTACCATGACTCATGAAGATGAAGAATTGCAACATGATCTATCAAAATTACAAGAGCAAGTGCAACAAATTTCACTCTCGCAACGACAAAATGAAATGGAAGTTTGAAGAAAGGCGTGGAAGTGAAGATGGACGGTTTGAAGAAAGGCATGGAAGCTAAGATGGATGGCGTGGAAGTAGAGATGGACGGTTTGAAGAAAGGCATGGAAGCTAAGATGGATGGCATAGTGAAAACATCGAATAAGATGGATGACATGGAAGCTAAGATGTGAGAAAATGAAAAACATGAAGAATGATCTAAAAGAAGGCATGGAAGGTTTGACAAAGTTGATACAAGAAATGTTTCCTAATGGCGAAAAGATAGTAGATGAAACTCATGATGAGAAAAAAATAAATGTTAATCGTGATTTCATAAACTCTAATGTTGGATGGAAGAACCATATTCCAAAGATGGATATGAGGAAGTTTGATGGAGAGAAGGATCAACATGGATACTACAGATGGAGCAATATTTTGATCTCCATAACGTACAAAACACACAAAAGGTACGCATTGCAACTTTACATTAAGAACAAAATACATTTGTATGGTATCAATGGCTTTGCTCCCGTAAAAAAATTGTCACTTGGTCAATTTTTACGGAGGAAATGATAGCACATTATGAGGATACAAAGAGCAACACCTTCTTTAGCCAATTAGTTGATAAATCTCAACAAAAAGAAAAGGTTTAGTGAGGCGATCCACGTGAGGACTTCAAAGTGAATATAAAGGAGGTAACTAATATTCGAGAGGAACTGAAAAGTTGATCTCTTCTTAAGGTACTCCTAAGCCAGTAACATCCAACCTTAAAGTTAGAAGTGATTTTGGAGCGATTCATTGGAAGGCATTGAGGTTGGCAAGAAAAAGTTGAAGTATATATACTTATATAAAATTGTAAGCGACAAGCCTACCACTCAATTCTATAAAGAAGAAGTGTTTCTGTATACTTTCATTTCTGGCTAAGGTTGGAAGCACACAAAAATTGGAAGAAAAAAGAGCAAAAGGGCTTTTCTATAGTTGTGATAGCAAATACACTAAAGGTCATAAGTGTGCTGAGAAGAAATTATTTTACATAGATTGTGAAGAAGAAGAAGAAAATGAACAAGAAGAGGATATACACCAGGAACCAGCCCTAGAAGAGGAAGAAATGAATCCGACCATATCGTGTAATGCACTGGCAGGAATTACCACTCGTCAAACTCTCAAGATAGAAGGACATATCAAGAAGAAAAAGGTAATAGTGTTGATTGATTCAGGTAGCACCCATAATTTTATTCATTATAAGGTAGCCAAGGAATTAGATTGTTTCCTATACCCAGCACCAGAATGTCAAGTGATGGTTGCAAATGGAGGAACTATAAATTGCTCTGGAAAATGCCATAATATCAAGCTAACCATGGGGGAATATGTATTGACTAGTCCAATGCTTTCCATTCCTATGGGAGGTGTTGATGTTATACTAGGAGTACAATGGTTACAATCTTTGGGGACGGTAGCTTTTAATTTTCAAGAACTTTTCTTGAAATTTTTTTCAGAAGGAAAGGAAGTTGAATTACGGGGTATTGCGGGAAAGCCAGGAAGGATAATAAGCTCTAATGTCATGACAAAGCTTCTAAAGAAAGAACAGCGAGGCGTAATTGAACAATTATGCTCACTAGAAGTTCCAACATCAAAATCATCTATTTCTGCAGATCTCCAACAAGTCTTGGACAATCATTCCAAGGTGTTTGAAACTCCCAAAGGACTCCCACCTATTCGTGATCATGATCATGCTATTCATTTGATTCCAGGAAGTGTTCCTCCAAACATCAGGCCTTATAGATATCCTTACTTCCAAAAGAGCGGAATTGAACGTATGATTGCAGAAATGTTAGAGGCGGGTATAATTCAACCTAGTCAAAGTTCTTTCTCTGCTCCTGTAGTATTGGTACACAAGAAGGATGGATCATGGCGCATGTGTCCGGATTATAGGGAGCTCAATAAGCTCACCATTAAAGATAAATTTCCCATTCTGTGATTGATGAATTATTGGATGAATTACATGGAGCAATTTATTTTACCAAGTTGGATCTTCGTTCAGGATATCATCAAATTAGAATGAAGACTGAAGATATTCCAAAAACGACATTTCGAACTCATGAGGGTCATTATGAATTTTTGGTCATGCCTTTTGGCCTTACCAATGCACCTTCTACATTTCAAGGGTTGATGAATTCCATTTTCAAACCCTTCCTTAGAAAATTTGTGCTAGTATTTTTTGATGATATACTAATCTACAGCAGGTCTTGGAAGGATCATGTTGAACATGTTGACAAAGTGCTCAAACTATTGCAGGAGAAACAATTATATGCAAAAATATCCAAATGTTTCTTTGGAGTACAAGAGGTGGAATATCTGGGTCATATTGTATCTCACGAGGGTGTTAAAGTAGACCCTAACAAAATTAAAGCCATTAAGGAATGGAAAGTCCACACAACCATAAAGCAGTTGCGAGGATTTCTCGGGTTAACAGGGTATTATCGCAAGTTTGTTAAGAATTATGGGAGAATAGCAGCACCTCTAACAACATTATTGAAGAAAGATGCATTTTCATGGACTCCTGAAGCAACTAAGGCCTTGAACATCTTAAAGAGGCAATGTGCCTAGCACCAGTCTTAGCTACGCCAGACTTCACAAAAACCTTTATTGTGGAATGTGATGCCTTAGGAAATGGAATTGGTGCTGTTTTAATGCAAGAAGGAAGACTCGTTGCTTTTGAAAGTCATCCAATCAAAGGAAAGTATTTACAGAAACCTATTTATGAGAAGGAAATGTTAGCAATACTGCATGCACTAAAGAAATGGAGAACTTACCTAATGGGAAGACACTTCAAGGTAAAAACTGGTCATGATAGTCTTAAACACTTTTTGGAACAAAGACTATCTTCAGAAGAGCAGCAAAAATGGGTCACAAAGATGTTGGGTTATGACTTTGAAATAATCTACAAAAAAATGAAAGCTTAATGTTGTTGCAGATGCACTCTCAAGAAAGAATGAAGAGGTGGAAGCATTGCTTTGTGCCATTTCTATTATCCAACCAGATTGGATAACAGAAGCAAGAGATGAATGGAAGAAGGACAAAGATATATGGACACTCATTCAAAAGTTGCAGCAAGATCCTAGTACATCTGATACATTTAGTTGGAAAAATGATTCCTTATGGTACAAAGATCGCTTATATCTTTGTGAGAATTCCCAACTAAAACAAAAGATTCTTCTGGAATTGCACACTTCTCCTTTAGGAGGACACTCAGGATTTTTAAAAACTTACCACAGGGTGAAGAAAGAATTTTTTTGGGATGGCCTTAAATCTGATATTCAAAAGTTTGTGGCGGAATGTTTGGTTTGCCAGCAGAATAAAGTGGAGACAATTAAGACCTCGGGACTTCTACAACCTTTATCCATTCCATGTCAACATTGGGAGGAGATTTCAATGGATTTTATCACAGGTTTACCGAAGTCCGAAGGCAAGAATGTCATCATGGTGGTAGTTGATAGACTTACCAAGTATGCACACTTTTGTGCATTATCTCATCCATTTAAAGCAAATACAGTTGCTACTACATTTGTGGACAGAATTCAAAAGCTACATGGAAGCCCAAGGGTTATTGTGAGCGACAGAGATCCCATTTTTACGGGAAATTTTTGGACGGAGTTATTTTCTTGTTTGGGTACTCAATTAGCTCATAGCTCATCTTATCATCCTCAATCTGATGGTCAAACAGAGATAGTAAATAAATTTTTGGAAGGATATCTTCGTTGTTTTGTATCTGATAAACAAACATAATGGGTCAAGTGGTTACCTCTTGCTGAATGGTGGTATAACACTTCCTTCCATACTACAGCAAAAATGACCCCATTTATGGCACTTTATGGATATTATCCACCATCAATTACATCATCTTTAAGGTAAAATTCGAAGGTTCAAGCAGTCGAAGATCACATCGAGCATTAGCAAGAAGTTCTCCAACTCTTAAAGGATAACCTGAATTTGGCACAAAATCGAATGAAACAACAGGCAGATCAACATCGCAGCGAGAGAAGTTTTGATGTAGGAGATTGGGTATTTTACGGCTACAACCATATAAACAAATGTCCCTCAAGCAAGCTAAGAAGGATAATAAATTATCGCCAAAGTACTATGGTCCTTACAAGGTGTTGCAAAAGATTGGTACTATGGCATACAAATTGGAGCTACCTGCTTCTTCGCGAGTACATCCAGTTTTCCATGTTTCATGCTTAAAGAAGGTTATAGGTGAAAATCTTCCAGTTCAAACAATATTGCCAGAACTTGATGAGGAAGGAAAATCATATTGGAACCTGAAGCGGTCATGGAAACAAGAACTCGACAGCTACGGAATCGATCAATTTCAGAGTATCTCATCAAGTGGAAGAACTTACCCACTGAAGATTCTACATGGGAGGATGAGAATTTTATACAGAAGCACCCAGAGCTACTCAAGCGTTGAGGACAACACTTTTTGAAGGAGAGGGGCATGTTAGGTCCCTATATTACTAGTATAGTCCCTTATTATTGTTAGTGTAACCCCCTTATTGTTATTATTGTACCCTTGTAACCCACATTTTGTTATTATTGTGCCCTTAAATTATTATTGTTAGGTCGGCTAGGATTACATTGTGGCCCACTAGGATTACATTATGGCCCATGGACTCCTATATATAGAAAGGAGGTTTTGTAAATTGTATCATCCAAGAATTGTTCATTTATGTAATGTATTGGAGGTTGCCCCCTCGAAGTGGCTTATTTCTAAGGCGTTGATATCTCTTTTCTTCTCTTTTTGGAGCTGGTTACACAACAGTCTTCCTCCTCCTCCTGTCTCTGATCCCAGCTCGGTGAATGTTTGCATGATGCAATCATCTCGGGCTGACCTTAAGCAGCCTGCTTCGTCTAGTCAACAACCTCAACCTCACCCACCGCAACCAGCTCCTAACCCTTCGCCTCAGCTAGCCAGACCTCTTCCTTCTGACCCTTCTCCTACAGTTAGTCCCCATGCGCCTCTCTACCCTCCTGGGTCAGTTCCACCAGGTCTCAGCCATCTTGGTGCCGTCCCTCATGGCCATTACCCCGTTGGTCAGATACCTTTCCTTGCTCCCCCTCCTGGAGTTTATTCGGTTCCCATCATGGCCAAACTATCCCTCCCCAACTTGACCGTGGGTATACCCATCTGGTACCTTGATCCTCCAACCACTACCCCGCCTGGTCACCCCAAACCTTACCTTTCTTTGACACTGGTTCAACCGGTCCCCTTACCTTCTTTCGTTGCTACAGTGCCCCCAGCACCTCAACAGGACCCTTCTCCTATTGTGACAGCTCCGGAAAAGAAAGGCAAAGCTCGCAAGGGGGCATCCAACGACAAGGCTACCCCATCACAACCTGCTCCTCCTCGGCCGCCAAAGCATGCTATCCAATGTGCCTTGTGCGATGTTGTCGGTCACGCCTCCCATACATGTCCTGAGTTACCGCATCTCAAGACCATGGTCAATGAGACATTTCCGAAATCCGATATCCCTGAGGTCTATATCACTATACCTAATTCAATCCTGAAACTTAAAAACTTGCGCACCAATCACCCTTATTCTTTGTGTGATTTCCATGGCCATTATACCCACCTCTGTCCCCGCCTTAATGAGTATCGTTCCTCTTTAGATGCATACCGCCAATTCAAAGCCACGCATGACCACATACCTTCTTCACTAGCACTAGAAGACTTGTCTACCCCAATTAACATTCCCCCTCCTGATATTGAAATGACCGAGTCTTCAACCACCATTTATTACCTCTCATCATCATTGCGGTCCTTGGCGTCCATCCCCTTAGTGCCTTCCCCCGATTTTTCGCTTGACCCCCCATCTGCTTACTCTTCTATCACCCCCCATGATGTTGCACATGTGAGCCTTTCTCCCCACAATCATGAGTCTGATATTTCTACCTCATCAGGTGATCCTCTTCCCTCCACTCTTCCCATCTTCCAGTCAGATGAAGACATTATGGAAGCCATGACTGAACCTGATTTTCCATGGGATGATATGCACCATCGTGCGTACTTCCTTCCACATCAATCCCATGACCAATATGCTGTAGAATCTAAAGACTTCATTCCCGATAAAGTCGATTGGTTTAAAAATCCCATCCCTGCACCTGATGCTTTTGAAGAAGGTAATGTGGCCAATATCTCTCCTACCATCAAAATTGACATTTCTGCCAAACCAGTAATTGAAGAACATATCACCTTGGGCACCCAATGCACTCCAGAAGAAATTGAATCTTACACCAAGCTCTTCAAATAATTCCGTGA
The DNA here is from genome assembly GCA_034641835.2 of Pinus albicaulis. Classification (NCBI taxonomy): domain Eukaryota; kingdom Viridiplantae; phylum Streptophyta; class Pinopsida; order Pinales; family Pinaceae; genus Pinus; species Pinus albicaulis. The sequence goes on from CM076571.1 coordinate 414,294,291, forward strand.
TATTTTCACCTGGTCCTACTCAGAAATTCCCGGACTCGATCCAGCCATTGTCGAACACCATATCGACACATGGCCTTATTCCAATCCAGTCCGTCAAAAGTTGAGACCCATTCATCCTTCCAGACGTGAAGCTATCAAAGCCAAAAGCGATAAGCTCAAGCAAGCTAGTTTCATTTATCCCATCGAATACACCACTCAAACCCAGTTCCTGTCCTCAAAAAATAAGGCACCATCCATGTCTGCACTGACTTTCACGATTTGAACAAAGCTTGTCCCAAAGACAACTTCCCCACACCATTTATTGACCAAATCATTAATGAGTGTGCAGGGCATGAAGTTCTATCCTTTATGGATGGATTCTCTGGATACAACCAAATCGTTATCCATCGTGCTGATCAACTTAAAACTGCGTTCATTAGTCCGTGGGGAACTTTCGCATACCGAGTCATGCCATTCGGCCTTAAAAATGTCGGCGCCACTTTTCAACGGGCCATGTCTTATTGTTTCCATGACATAGCTCATATTATCCTTGCCTATTTAGATGACCTTACTACGCGTTCTAAACATCAGGCGCAACACCTACATGATCTGCATACCATTTTCCTTCGATGTCGCAAGTATAATATCCGCCTTAACCCGTTGAAATGTGTCTTCTGCATTCCTGCCAGCCGTCTTCTAGGCTTCATCGTGTCTAAATATGGTATAACTCTTGACCCTTTGAAAGTTCAAGCCATTCTTGAACTTCCTATTCCTCGTACCTTACACCAGCTACAAAGTCTCCAAGGTAAAGCTAATTTTCTTCGTCGATTCGTTCCTGACTATGCCACTACCACACATGGGTTCCTTAGACTTCTTTGATCTAACACCCCATTTGTCTGGGATACCTATGCTCATGAGTCTTTTGATGCCATCAAGCATGCTCTCACGTCCGCTCCCTTGATCCTTCCTCCTTAATTTGATCAGGACTTCATCCTGTACATCTATGCCTCCACCTATTCGGTCGCTGGTGTCCTTATCCAGGAAGATGATAACGGTATCGAACATGTGATCTATTATGTCAGTAAGAACCTTGTCGGTCTGCATGTATCCTACTCACATGAAGAAAAATTAGTGTTGGTTGTCATGTTCTCGGTCCAAAAAATACGTCATTACATCCTCATGCGTTCCACCAAGGTTGTGACTAATTCCAACCCCATGGCTTTCCTATTGAGCCACCGCATCCTCAGTGGGAAGTACACTCGTTGGGTCATTATCCTTCAAGAAGTTGACCTCGAATTTGTCACACCAAAAAGTAAGAAAGGTTTAGCCCTCGCTGAACTCATTTCTAAATTACCTACCGGTGCGCAGGATCCTCCAATTAATGATGCTCTTCCCGATGAACACTTATTCGCCATTACCACAGACGACCCTTGGTACGGTGATATCCTTACTTACTTGCGAACCCAAAAGTTCACCCTTCATCTTGACCGTGATGCTCGACGACGTATCCGACACCAAGCCCCTCGCTACCTTCTTATCGGTGACGACCTCTATCGTCGCGGAGTAGATACTGTCCTTCATCGTTGTCTCACACACGCTGAAGCCGAGAGGGTCCTTAATGCCTGTTGTAGCGGTGCTTGTGGTGGCCACCTCTCTGGTCTTGCTACCACCCAAAAAATCATGCACGTTGGGTATTTTTGGCCTTCTCTCTTCATTGATTGCATTGAAGCAGTCAAACACTGTTCTAATTGCCAACATTTCACCCCTAAGGCGCGACCTCCTCCATCTCCCCTCCATCTTGTTGTCACAGTTGGTCCCTTCTGTAAATGGGCCATCGACTTTATGGAGTGTCGACCTCCATCCGCTAGTAAACACAAATATATCATCGTGGCGGTTGACTATTTCACAAAATGGGCTAAGGCTATGCCAACATTCAACAACACAACAACGACCGCAGCCCTCTTTTTCTTTAACCACGTCATTGCTCGATTCGAGGTTCCAAAACAATTGATCTCTGACCATGGCCGACATTTTGAAGATGAGATATGGCGTGAGCTATCCTCACTATTGGGTTTTGAGCACCAATATTCATCATCCTATTACCCCCAAGGTAATGGACAAGTTGAAGTGGTCAAAAAAATCCTTAAGACCATGCTTCAACGAACGGTGAATAAGAACAAAACCAATTGGAATCTTATGCTCTTCCCTGCTTTGTGGGCCTATAGAACTTTTGTTAAAACCGCCACCTGTTTCACTCCTTTCCACCTTGTTTTCGGGGAAGAGGCAGTCTTACCGATTGAGTGTGAAATTCCTTCACTTCACTTGGTCATCGAACTTATCCCTGATACCCAACCTCTAGAACAACGACTCATCATGCTTAAGTGCACCTCTGAAGACCGTCATGTTGCATTGCAAACTCTTGAAGCGGCCAAAAAGCGCACCAAATCTCAGTATGACCGAAAAGTACACGCTCGCACCTTTCATGAAGGTGACTTTGTTCTAGTATATGACCAGGCCCATGATGTCCTCGGTCATGGGAAGTTTGACTCATCATGGCTAGGTCCTTACATCATCAGTAAGGATCTTGGTAAGGGGGCATACCTCTTAGAGGACTTCGAAGGCCACCCCCTTCCTAATCCTCGCAATGCACTCTATCTTAAGAAATATTACCCTTAGCATTTCCCTCTCGAAATGCATGTTTTATTTTCTTTTAGATAGCCAGCATGTGTTTGTTTTTCGTAATTCGCTAGGACACATTTTGTCCACGAAGGTTCACTTCACCTCTCCTCAAAATCGGATTTCCTCACTTACAACACTTTTACTTGGGGCACCACTTTGCCTCCATACTTGTTCTTGTTCGTGTTGATTTTCGTCATGAGATACCATCTTGTACCCATGTTTTTATGATCCCCTTTGGACCTCCACCCATTCCATCATCACCATTGGTATTAGTCTGTCAATCACTCTATCATTTTCCTTCGTGCCTTAGTCAAGGAGTCCCTGTCGCCTCACCTAAGGCGGACCTCCTTCTGTCAACATCATCTTATTCATTCCAAAAGACAAGTCTAGAAGGCGGTGTATCTTGGTTCCAGCTTCCACACTTGTTTGGTACCTTGGATCAGGCAAAGGGATTTCTCATTACCCTTTGACTTGATTGTTTCTCAACTACAGCTCCTTTCAGCATGATTGAGATCCGTATACTTGATGGTCTAGTGATGCAACAACAGCTATTGGTGATTCCCGGGTATGTGTGAGACGTCTCAACCCTCATGAGGGGGTGGCCCTACAGGTAGCCCCCCACATGCCCGGATGACCTCTTCATTGCAGCCTTCGATGCAGCTCCATACATTTGATGATATTGGCCTTAGCTACTTGCAACACTTCTTTGATTTTCATGTATCAGTCAGATTTTGCGAGCCCTTCCTTTTTTATAGGGGGAATTTGGGTTGTATTTGTATCTCATGTACTCAGATATTATTGTATGAGTCCTGGCTGTTATCTCAGGCACAGCATGTATGTGGGATTCCTCATTATATCTTTTATCTGGCTCATGTTTATGCCAGCATGTACTTTATAGTTCGGTCCCTTGTTTACTGGACGCACTATTCTTTTGTACTTTGTCTCGGCGGACATAGGTATGCCTCCCCCGCCGCCTCTAGCACAAGCACCCTCTCATAAAACGAGACTTGTTGCACCTGTAAGTCTCATCTCCTCAGGGTCTAGTTCTTTAGCACTTTATACTACCTTACATTTCTCTCTCTGACTTCCCTTTTGATGTCTGGTGATTGATTTCTTACAATGTACTTCGGTCATACGATTTGCTCCTAACACTCGTACGCTGGGGGGCAATCTGTTACACCATTTTTTGGTCATCTAACCTATTATCATTAGATGGACCCAAGTACACCATATAAGACCAATTTTACCCTGAGTAAAATTGCTTTCACTATGTAAAATAACTTAATAAAACACATTTATTAGGTTGTTTATGGTCTAAACAGAAAACCCCAAAAGGAAATATTAAACAAATCTATATTTTTTTTATTTTCCTCATAGAATAATTAATTAAAAAATAATTTAATTATTATTCCTGGTTATATTTAACCCAAAGCAAGGAAATTAATTAGATAAATCATTATTTGTCTTATTATTTTCTAGGAATAATTATTTAAATCTTATTTAAATAATATTCCTTGTTAAATATGACTAAATCATTTATAAATAATTAAATAAACCATTATTTATTTAAATATCATTCAACCACTTCCTTAAAATAATAAATAAATCATTTATTTATTTATTATTTACAAATAAAGGGATTTGACCCAAGTCAAATACTTTTTCCCTCCAACAAATATAATAAAATATTCCTAAAAGGTGGTTCTAGAATTTGGTTAATAATATTTTATTCATGCACCAAGTCCTAGACTACCCTAATATTTTGTTATAAATAGAAGGGTTTTCTCATTCATTGGTCACCTGTTGTTGCATATTAGATCACTCTGGATCTATACTCTTGGTCTGACTTTGAGCCATTCTCATTGTCACATTCTTCATTATTTGCTTTGTGAGCCCCCTTTGAGTTCTATGTTTGTCTGGGTTTTCTACACCAACAAGAGAGATAAATGCTAGATCTGAAGTGCTGAGGACTTTCAAGAACCCGTCCCATTGAGGAGAATTGGAAACACCTTTCTTATTTTCCTCTCAGGTGCCCTTAATATAAAAAATTCTTTCAAAAATATTGTTCTTGTCTTGCCTATTGGATGCATGGAGCAAAACCTTATTTTCACTGCTTAATGTCTTTTTATGCATAGATCTGGATTTGTGCAGCTTTGTCTTGATCAACTAACTGCAGATTTGAAGATATTGGCAGCCATAATTGATGTTAGGGCTATTTGTTATGTGTAGCTAAAGTGGTCTTTTTCCGACGAAAGATTCATACTAACATGGGCCCTCCTAGATTACCACCCTGACCAAAGTGGTTTCAGACGCTGACAGATACAGGGTGTCATCTTTGCCATAGTTTGGTGGACTGATCAATGGTGCAAAATATAATGCATCTTTCAGCACCTCGAACAATTTTTAGGCTTGATCATCCCATTTGAATGGGATTTCCTAACGTAAGAGGCATAGGAATCCCTGAGTGCAAGTGGCATAATTTGGGACGAAGCGTCTCAAAAAATTGGCTTTTCCCCGCAAGATTTGGATTTTCTTGAGGGTTCCAGTGGGGTACCTCTTTGATGGCTTGGAACTTGAGGGGGTCCACTCTAATACCTTGTTTGGACACAATAAAACCTATAAGTCGTCCTGCAGTGATGCAGAAGACGCACTTGAGGGGATTCAACTGTAGGTTGTATTGCCGACATCATTAGAATACCAACTACATATCCTCGAGATGATCAGATCGCTCCTTGGATCGAACGGTGAGGTCATCCAAGTAGGAGAGGATAAGATGGACCAAGTCATGAAAGATATAATTCATGGCCCGTTGGAAAGTGGCTCTAACATTTTTAAGACCGAATGGCATAATGTGGTATGCGAATGTGCCCTAGGGGGTGGTGAACGCAGTCTTGTATCGATCAGTATGTCATATTTGGATTTGTTTATACCTAGAGAAGCCATCCATGAAGGAGAGGGCCTCATGTCCCGTGCAAGCGTCGATGAATTGGTTGATGAATCGGGTAGGGTAGTTTTCCTTTAGACAATCTTTTTTCAAATCTTGAAAATCGGTACAGATGCGAATGGTGCCCTGTGTTTTCATGACGGGAACAGGGTTGGAAACCCATGATGTGTAAGCAATGGGGTAGATAAACCCAGCTTTGTGAAGCTTATCAATTTCTTGTTTAATTGCTTCTACCTTGGATGGGTTCAATTGACATTGATTCTGGTGCACCGGTGCTACATCGAGCTAGGAGTCAATATGGTGCTCTACTATAGTGGGACTAAGCCTTCGCATTTCTGAGTAGTCCCATGCAAAGATGTCTCTATACTCTTGCAACAAATGGGTGTAAGAGGTTACTTCGTCTGGGGAAAATGCTGCACCCAGTGACATTTCTTCGACTTTCTCAGGATTTCGAGAGATATTTACTTTGATGATTGGCGAAATGTTAGACAAGTTCCCTTCTTCAAATGGATCGGGCATCGGAATGGGATTTTTGAACTAATCGACTTTCCCAAATCGAAGGAAATATTTTGACTCGATCGTGTAAATCTCTCAGTTTCCTATATTGTTAGGGCCGAACATTTTTCCAGGAAGAAAAAAATGAGCAGTGATGCATTACATCCCATGATAGTTTGGTTCCTTCATGGCCTCCAGAATATCCTCATCTGAGTGAAACAAGGACCCTAAGGGGGATTGATTTTGTGTAAGGCCGTGAGGATGTGGTTCGGTCCTAACGGAGCTAGTCGACATACATGAATAAGATTCCATAGTCGATGCGGTGGAACCATACGTGGTTAACGGGGTGCAGACAGATTGGGTTTACAACGTCATTGGCATAGCTACTCTCGTACTTTCAGCAGTCTCGACACCTATGACTGATGAGAAGATAGCACGATTCATGGTTCCTATGCACGACGATCATCGACATTCGGTGGGGGATGAATTTCCATCATGGAAGCTTGCATGAGAGCAAGTCTAGTGATCCAGGTGGATATTGGTGGTCACCCGCCTATTCCACTTGGGGCTCCACCATTGTCTCTTTCAGTTTTTCAGTTTCGGCATAGTTTACTATTTTTAGCAGTTTTTCGGGTCCTGAACTTCCGGAGCCGTTTTGAGGCCCTAAACGACGTTTTTTGGGAAAACGGAGAGAAAAATGGGTCCATGGACCGATGTTGCTCGTTCCAAATTTGTATTCGTCGGATAGATATTTCTAACGAGGTATGGTACGCGTCAAACGGAGATCGTATGCCAAAGTTACGCCCCTGGGAAGTTGAAACACCAATTTACCCAAACGGGGCCCATAGTTTTGGTGCTTCATTTCCTAGGGTTAGGGTTTTGGCTGTTTAGGATTTCCCATTGTTTCTAAATAATAAATAGGCCCTTGAACCTCATTGTAACTCAGTTCAGAGGCCTGTAGCCGCCACATCTCTTCTCAGAGATAGCTACCAGTGCCCTAGCTAGTTTTATTCCCATTCTGTCTGTAATCAAATTTCAGTTCTTTAATATTAATGAAATGAAGTGTTATTTCCGCCGCATCTCTGTATTTATGGTTATATGTTTATTCTATTACGTTCCTGCATAAATCCAGATCATTGTTATCAGAGTGGTCTGCTTTTTCTTGATCCTTCTTTGCATGTCCCCAACAAGGTCGAGGTATAAGGAGCTAGGGCTCGATCTGGTGGAACCTTTGCAAGATCAGCCTCGCAAACCTCGACGGACGCCCATGGGGGACGAAAAGAAAGATGAGGGAGCAGGAGATCCTATCAAAATGTTGCTCGAGGAGGCCCTCGAAAAACAAAGGAATGCGATGATGGATAACTTTGCTCAGATCCTTCAACAGCTACCCACCAGCAACGCATCTGCATCCAGCAGCCACTCTGGAGGCGCAACTCCTTTTAAGGTACAATTAAATTTTGACATTCCCATATTTGAGGGTCAAAAAGGCGCAGATGCCATAGATAGATGGTTGAATCTTTTAGAAGGATATTTCTCGGTTCATGACTTTTCAGACCGAGAGAAGATTATTTTTGCACTCCTCAAAGCTACCCCCCATGTTAAGGACTGGTGGGAAACCTACTGTGAGAACAAGGACTAGACAGAACCCTCTCTGTTCTCGGTTGTACCAACTTGGAATTCTTTTCGAGACGCCATCAAGGAATAGTACTATCCCGTGGGGAGCTATGAGGACAAGTACATACAATGGACCACGCTGCGACAACAAAGGGATCAAGATGTGCATGACCTGACGAATATGTTCCATACCCTGCGCACAAAGTTGGGTATCAAAGATTCAGAGAAACATCTGGTGCTAAATTATAGCAGTTGTCTGCACAGATACATTTAGGAGGAAATGGAGTTCCTCGACATCTCCTCGCTTGGTACAGCATACTGGTATGCTGCCAATATTGAGCAGAAATTCAAGCAGAAGAAGCGAGACTTTGGATCTGCAAATCAAAAGCAAGGGAAAGGTGCTTCCAAACCGCAGAACAAAGGACAGAACCAAGGCATGGTGGCTAAAGACAACTCATCGAAGCCACAAGAAAAGAACAGCACCGCAAAGCCAAAGAAGGACACGGGAAAGTGGTGTGAGTTCCATAAGAGCTCCACTCACAACACAAGTGAGTGTCGAGCCAAGCAATCGCTAGTGGCCGAGATGAGGGCTTATGAGTCAGATGCATGCTCTGACTCTGAATCAAAACCTGAAAAAGGGGAATGAAAAAGGGAAACAGATTATTGATGCGGAGCCCAACGCCACTGTTGCCACTACAAAGATCCAGAAGGAGGAACCGGAAGATCCAGAGGAGGAGGAACGTCTCTTCCACTCCCAAATGTGGGTAAAGGGCTTCCTGGTACAATTCATTGTCGACAATGGGAGCCAAAAGAACCTCATTTCAGCAGACGCCGTGAAGTGGTTGGGCTTGCCAACCACAGCTCACCCACATCCATACACCATCGGGTGGCTTCACCAAGGATGAGGTATTATGTGACATTGCTCCTATTGATGTTTCTAATTTATTATTAGGACAACCATACTTGTGGAAGTGTCATGCTATGTATGAGTCTCGACCTTGTGCTGTTATTATTACTTTGGGAAATAAGTTGTACAGGATACCAGAGGTACCACCTCCTGTCGCTATCTCTTTGGTTATTGCAAAACAATGTAGTAAGCTCATTTCCCAAACCAGGAAATTTGTTTTCCTAATGATCCACCCCCAGGGCAAGAAGAAGACTGTGGCCACAACCTCCAGACAGGGCTCCTCTGCACGACAAAAACAAATGGATAAGGTTGTGGAGGAGTACGGGGACATATTCACCTCACCCACAGGGGTTCCTCTGCACTGTCAGGTCAAGCACCCGATTGATCTGACCCCAGGTGTTCCACTACCTAATGGATCGATCTATCAGCGCTCTGTTCTGGAGAATGATGAAATCAAGAGGCAGATTCAGGAGCTGTTGCAGAAAGGTCACATCAGACCAAGTTCATCGCCCTGTGGGAGCCCGATTGTGTTGGTACAGAAGAAGGATGGTACGTGGAGACTCTGTATTGACTATCGAGCGTTGAACAAGATCACTATCTGGAATAGGTACCCAATCCCATGTATTGATGACCTTTTGGACCAACTCAAAGGTGCAAAATATTTCAGCAAGATCGACCTGAATTCTGGGTATCACCAAGTACCAATTGAACCCTTCAATGTGTGGAAGACTGCCTTCAAAGCCAAGGAAGGCCTTTTCGAATGGCTGGTCATGCCTTTCGGGTTGACGAATGCTCCCGCAACCTTCATGAGGATGATGGACGACATCTTGCGGCCATTCACCAGCTCATTTGTAGTGGTGTACTTGGATGACATTCTGATCTTCAGCCAGACTTGGGAAGAGCACCTTCACCACATCCGACAAGTCCTCCAAACACTGCGGCAACACAAGTTGTGTGCCAATTTGGAGAAATGCACTTTTGGCATGACCCAGGTTCAATATCTGGGATACATTATTGATGAAAGGGGGGTGCATGTGGATCCGGCCAAGATCCAAGTCATTCGGGATTGGCCAGCCCCAACCACTATAACAGAGCTTCGCAGCTTTCTGGGTCTTGCTAATTTCTACCGTAGATTCGTGTTGGGATTCTCTCATATCACTTGGACCTTGAGTCAAGTCACCAAGGGAGGAGCGAGAGCAAAATTCTTTTGGTCGGAACCTCAACAGAAGGCGTTCACAGAATTGAAAAATCGCCTCTGTTCTGCCCCAGTGCTCACTTTACCAGACCTGCAACAGCCATTTGAGATCGAGACAGATGCCTCTGACTATGCTATTGGGCAGTTCTTACTCAACAGGGACATCCAGTGGCATATCACAGTGAGACATTGTCTAACACAGTTCGCAAGTATCCCACTTATGACAAAGAAATGTATTCCATTGTGCAAGCTTTTCGACAATGGAAGCATTACATTTTGGGGAAGGAAACAATCATCCACATAGACCACCGGCCCTTGTAGTTCATACAGACACAAGGGAAGTTGCAGAATGATCGCCATCAGAAGTGGTCCACATATCTGCAACAGTTTCATTTGAACATCAAGTACAAGAAGGGTAGCACCAATCATGTTGTAGACTGCCTCAGCCGACCACCGATCGTGGCGCTCACCACTATGCTCAACTCTTGTGGGCACGAGACTTCTGATTGGCCGCTTCTCTATGAGAGTGACCCAGAATTCGGCCACACTTACAAGGCACTCTTGGGGGGTACGCAAGTTCCAAATTTTCACCTCCAAGATGCACTTTTATGTCACGTGGGACACCTTTGTGTTCCTTCAAGCGAGCGTGCCAAGATGATATGGGAAGCACACTACAGTCGAGTCGCTGGGCATTTCGGGGTCGAGAAAACAGTAGCAATACTACAGAAGTATTTCTATTGGCCGAACCTTGGAAAGGATGTCGAGAAGCACATCAGATCCTGCACTGCTTGTGCCATTGCCAAACCGACCATCAAGAAGCAAGGCCTATATACTCCTCTACCTACCCCTAGTCAACCTTGGGAATCCATCTCCATGGATTACATGTCGGGCCTGCCTTCTACTAAGCAGGGAAATGACTGTGTTTTTGTGGTCGTCGACAGATTCTCAAAGATGGCCATTATGGTGGCCTGCAAGAAGAATATCACAGCAGAAGCCACTGCTAAACTCTTCTTTGAACGAGTGTGGGTGCACTTTGGGATCCCACAGTCTATCATATCAGATCGGGATAGCAGGTTCCTCGGCACATTTTGGTCCAGCCTCTGGTCGATGTTGGATACCAAGCTCACCAAGTCCACAGCTTTCCATCCCCAAACAGATGGCCAGACAGAGGTCGTCAACAGAATGATTGTACACATTCTGCGCATGTACAATTCAAAGCATCCACGCACATGGGACAAGAGCCTCCCTTATGTACAACATAGTTATAATCGGGCTCTCCACAATTCAATCGGCCATAGCCCCTTTCAGGTGGGCTTGGGATTCCAGCCACTATGCCCCATTGACGTAGCCATGCCATTTGCAGCTGCTCAGGCCAATTCAGCTCATGTCCAGTCTGAAGTTGACAAAGCCAGTAGCTTCATCGAGCGCATTCAACACATCCGCCAACAGGTTCATGATATATTGGACAGAGCCAATGCCAATTACAAGCAACGCCATGATCAACACCGGGTGCCACACAACTTCCAGGTGGGCGACAAAGTATGGCTACATTTGCAGAAGGAGCGCCTCACTGGACCCCACCGCAAGCTTCGCCCGCTCCGATATGGGCCGTACACCATCACCAAGGCTGTAGGGAACAATGCCTTCAAGCTCAGTATTCCACCATTCCTTGGTCTGCACCCAGTCTTCAATGTGGATCGCCTTCGTCCTTACTTCCCACCTCTACTAGACACCTCGGACATTGCAGAACAACTCACACCAACAGAGTTAAATCCAGACTGCATGGAACAGGCCACCACAGATTGTATCATGGACATGCAAATCAAGAACACTCGCCAACAGAAGATCCAACTATATCGGGTTGTCAAATCTGGCCAACTCCTGCACCAAGGAAAGTGGTTCACCAGGGACCAAGTTCAGCAGAAATTTCCTCATCTCATGGAGGAACTTAACGCAATGGGGACCATTGCTTCCTAAGGGGGGAGGAATGATCGAGGTGGATATTGGTGGTCACCCGCCTATTCCACTTGGGGCTCCACCATTGTCTATTTCAGTTTTTCAGTTTCGGCACAGTTTACTATTTTTAGTAGTTTTTCGGGTCCTAAACTTCCGGAGCCGTTTTGAGGCCCTAAACGATGTTTTTTGGGAAAATGGAGAGAAACATGGGTCCATGGATAGATGTTGCTCATTCCAAATTTGTAGTCCTCGAATAGAGCTTTCTAAGGAGGTATGGTACGCGTCAAACGGAGATCGTATGCCAAAGTTACGCCCCTGGGAAGTTGAAACACCAATTTACCCAAACGGGGCCCATAGTTTTGGTGCTTCATCTCCTAGGGTTAGGGTTTTGGCTGTTTAGGATTTCCCATTGTTTATAAATAATAAATAGGCCCTCGAGCCTCATTTTAACTCAGTTCAGAAGCCTGTAGCTGCCACATCTCTTCTCATAGATAGCTACCAGCGCCCTAGCTAGTTTTATTCCCATTCTGTCTGTAAGCAAATTTCAGTTCTTTGATATTAATGAAATGAAGTGCTATTTCCGCCGCATCTTTGTATTTATGGTTATATGTTTATTTTGTTGCGTTCCTGCATAAATCTGGATCATCTAGGTTCCTCACAAGGCCTACCAAGATCAATTTCACTTTCCTCTCTTTGTAATTTGGCTTGGTGCAGAGGCGCCTAAGTTTTTCCATTAAGGGGCATGTCCTTTTTTCATGGTTATTACCGGTGCAAATGGTGCACAGTACCATGGTGCTTACCGAGTAGATAGTGTGAGAACCAATGGTAGTATTTGTCCTTGAAGTGGACGTTCAAACAGGATCAGGCGTAGGGGAAATATTATGTTGTTGCCATCTCCGAGTTTTTGGTTTTGGGAGGTCCAGCTCCTCTGGGGGTGCTAGACTTAACACTTCTCTTGCCACTCTTAGCCTTGGGAGGTACTCACAATTCACTGTATGGTGGAATTATGAGAAAATCCTACAATAGTAGCATGTGATATTCTCTTGATTAGAGATATTGATCTACAGGATGGGGGTGGCCTTGTGAAAGTTGTTTGTAAGGTTCTTTAGTTCCTTACATTGATTGACTTGGTGGTAAATTTTATCACATACCCCGCATGTCCTCCTTAGCTGAACATGGGTCCTACTAGGACGGTGCTTTGGTATTGATAGAGGGTAGGCTGCCTGGGGGAATTCTGCCTTACATTAGGTTCTCTAGGCTCTTGACTGATTATATCCATGCATTGTGTTTCTAATGAATGTATGATGTCTATTAGCGGGCGCACTCGAGGGATGTAAGTACAGTTTTGAGCATGATGGTTGCCTTGACTCACAAGAAAATAATGTCTTTTTTGGGTATTCCCTTCCCTCTGTGCTGGTGAGGTGATTGAATACCATCTGCGTAGCAATTCTAGGTCTGGGAATTTGGTGACCAAATGGTTACATGCACTGCATAACGCACAGGTTGGTCTTCTCCGTGGAGGGCGATTGGGGGTGACTATGTACCCCCAACCGAGCGCTTTTCCACTGACAAAAAGAGAATGGATCTGCTTGTCACATCCTCTTGTGTTGTCGAGCTTTCCATGGATTCCATATCCGAGTCGTCTCCTAGGGAGAGGTGCATTATGGTCATGTGTAAACTAGTTAACGTTGAACGAAATCGAGGGATATAATGGCAATGACGTAATGGGTGATCGCCAAAACATATCAGACATGAATATTGTGCTACTGTTAGGCCGACATAGTATACAAGGTTAATCGGATACCATCTCTGAAACAACTCCAGGGTTGCACATTCAGTGATGAAATTATCACATTCATCACAGAGTGCACAGCATTGGATGGGAGGAGGAGTGACAAACATAAGTCTTTCAGGTGATTTCCCTGCCTCTTGAAGGTATAATATGACCTGAGGTTCTTCCCCATTTGTTTGTATGGGGGGTCGTCCTGATATGATTGTTCTAGGGCATGTAAGGCATCCCTATATTATGGAATTTCTAGGCATTGATGATTGTAATGCCCATAATTGTTGCAGATAGCACATGCTTGGTTGGTACACAATGCTTTGCCTTGATTTTTTGTGGCTTGTTCCTTTTTATGGGAACTTATGGCCGCGGTATTTCTTTCGGAGCTTAGGAGAGGTTTTAATTCATCCAAATTTGGGTAAATATTGGTAGGATGGCCTACAATATTGCACAATGCACAAGTTTGCGGTGCCCTTGGCATGCTAGGGTTTTCTATAGTTTTCCCATTTTTGTGGGTTTTCTTGGTCGCTTTAACCAGTGTTGCTATGAGAATCTCTTTAACCGATGTTGCCTCCTAAGGAGGGGTGGGGGTTATTCCTGTAGATACAATGCCAGGGGCTCCCAGCATGGTTTGTGCGACCAGATACCAGACAGGTATCGCGAAAGACATGTTTTGCAATGTTACCGTTGCCAAGACTTGTTATGAAATGAAACCAAGTGGAGGGTATAAGAATAGAGTTTGGGAGATAAAGTAAGGTAGAAGAGTCATGCCTATGGCCTCGGTTTCGTTACTACTAGTATCCATCTCCTAGATGGTTTCAGTGTTTGATGATGACATCATGCACACCAGGGCCCTTGTGATATCAGAGAATGATTCTAGTATGACAGGGGGATCTCCTAGGAATGATCCAAGGATAGATGACGGTTTGAATTGGTCGGGGCCATATTCTTGGTACCGCACGAGCGATTTTGTAGATGTGTCAACATACGGTAAAATGAGATACTACCTTTCATACCTAGTAGATGATATATGTTTCCTTCCATTTTCCCCCACTATTTCTAGAAAGTACCTCTTTATTTGTAATCCCAAGCTTGAGTAGGATACCATATGCTTGTCGTATAATTTCATCCTTCGGACAGATCCATCCTAGTATTTTTAACGAGCCCTAGGAAGGAGTAGCTCAGTCTTGTCATGGTGACAATTCCTTTGTCATTTTAGTTTTACAAGTTCGACAGAGGGGTAACTCAACATCTTTTTCATGTTTAAAGAGTTTGAAAAAGTGGTGGAAATGAAAACTCCTAATGTCTTTTTTCATAGATATTCTCTTGAATTCGAAAAGGTAGAAAACAATACTCAATATAACCTCTTATTCATGTTTAACTAAGGTATTCCTTTTTCGTAACTAGTATATCTCACTCTAGAAAGTATTTTCATTTAGTTTTACGAGTTCGAAAAGACAAGTGCTCGACAATATTTTCATATTTTGAGAGTCTTAAAAGAGTTGAAAGAGGACTCCTCCTCAAGGAACGAGTGGTATAAAGGGTAACAACTGGTTCTAGTGATGATGGAACTACTCAAAACATGTATATGTTAATAGGTTGGCTAATAAGACCACTCTTCGCAACGATTCCCATGCAAGGGTAAAATAACCAAGTGAGAGTGTATGATCGGCCAATCAGATGGTGACGATGGAATGAGAAAACCAAGGTTCATCCAGAAAAAACAGGTAAATAAAAATGGAAACCATAAGAGGTAAAATGAGAATGGTTTCATTGTTACACAAGCTTGAAATGGAGACAAACTATGCTTGAAATCGGTTTCATTTTTTCACAAGCCTGAAACATGAGGAAAAACTATGCTTAAGAGTGGTTTCATTTTTACACAAGCTTGAAACGGAGACAAAATATGCTTGAGATACGTTTGCATGCCCCCAACATAATGACTCAATTCGAGGTACATGCCCCCCAAGCTTCATTTCATTCACCTAAGTAGACTACTGGTTACTAATAGGTGGATGGAATGCAAGTTCATTTACGATATCAAGTGAAAGACTTAATTGGGAATTTACGAGATCTAATCAAAGACTCAAATTGAAAGGGGATTTGTTTCAATTTGTAATGAGATTGACATATTAAAAGAACTATGCTTATAGGGACCTATTTCATTTTTTAATGAGGTTGACATAGTAAAAGAAATATCCTCATAGGAACTTGTTTCATTTTTTAATGAGGTTGACACAGTAAAAGAACAATCCTCATGACACCTTGTTTCATTTTTTAACGAGCTTGACACAATAAAAATAACTCTGCTCTGGAGGCCTTGTTTCATTTTTTAACTAGCTTGACACAAGGAAAGGAACTTTCTCTGACACCATGTTTCATTTTGTAACGAGCTTGACATAAGAAAAGGAACTCTGCTCTGACACCTTGTTTCATTTTTTAAGGAGCTTGACACAAGAAAAGGAAATTTTTTCCGACACCTTGATCATGTCCCATAAGAGTTCATGGATTATTCCAGTGGACTCATTCCCCAACGGAGTCACCATTTTCTTGTGCATGCAGACAGTGGAAACTAGGGTTTTAAGTGCGACTGTAATCAAACAATATGCGCTGACAACGCTTTTTTTCTCACAGAAAACACGTTGCATGAGAAAAAAATAGGAAATGATAATCAAAATTGAAAAGAGATCCAGACTTGACACTCTAATCAACACATCACCAAGAATGAGTGTTGAGAAAATAGCTCCAAAAATAGAAGAAAAGAGATATCAACGCCTTATAAATAAGCCACTTCGAGGGGGAAACCTCCAATACATTACATGAATGAATAATTCTTGGATGATACAAATTACAAAACCTCCTTTCTATATATAGGAGTCCATGGGGCCACAATGTAATCCTAGTGGGGCCACAATGTAATCCTAGCTGACCTAACAATAATAATTTAAGGGCACAATAATAACAATATGGGGGTGTGAGTCTGATAATAACAATAAAGTTACAATAACAACAATAAGGGACTATAATAGTAATATAGGGACCTAACATGCCCTCTCCTTCAAAGTGTTGTCCTCAAACGCTTGAGTAGCTACAGGTGTACGGCCTTAAGAATTCTCATCCTCCCATGTAGAATCTTGATCAGGTAAGTTCTTCCACTTGATGAGATGCTACGAAATTGAGGATCGTGATTGTTGAGTTCTTGTTTCGTAGGCCTTTAGGTTCTAATATGATTTTTCCTTCCTCATCAAGTTCTGGCAATATTGTTTGAACTGGAAAATTTTCACCTATAACCTTCTTTAAGCATGAAACATGGAAAATTGGATGCACTCGTGAAGAAGTAGGAAGCTCCAATTTGTATGCCATAGTACCAATCTTTTGCAACATCTTGTAAGGACCATAGTACTTTGGCGATAATTTATTATCCTTCTTAGCTTGCTTGAGGGACATTTGTTTGTATGGTTGTAGTCATAAAAATACCCAGTCTCCTACATCAAAACTTCTCTCACTGCGATGTTGACCTGCCTGTTGTTTCGTTCGATGTTGTGCCAAATTCAGGTTATCACTTAAGAGTTGGGAAACTTCTTGTTGATGCTCGATGTGATCTTCCACTGCTTGAAACTTCGAATTTTCTCTTAAAGATGATGTGATGGATGGTGGATGATATCCATAAAGTGCCATAAATGGGGTCATTTTTTCTGTAGTATGGAAGGAAGTGTTCTACCACCATTAAGTGAGAGGTAACCACTTGACCCATTGTGTTTGTTTATCAGATACAAAACAATGAAGATATCCTTCCAAACATTTATTTACTATCTCATTTTGACCATCGGATTAAGGATGATAAGATGAGCTATGAACTAATTGAGTACCCAAACAAGAAAATAACTTCGTCCAAAAATTTCCAGTAAAAATGGGATCTTTGTCGCTCATAATAACCCTTGGGTTCCCAAATGGATGAGATAATGCACAAAAGTGTGCATACTTGGTAATTATATCAACTACCACCATGATGACACTCTTTCCTTCGGACTTAGGTAAACTTGTGTTAAAATCCATTGAAATCTCCTCCCAACGTTGACTTGGAATGGATAAAGGTTGTAGAAGGTCCGGGGTCTTAATTGTCTCAACTTTATTCTGCTGGCAAACCAAACATTCTGCCACAAACTTTTGAATATCAGATTTAAGGCCATCCCAAAAAAATTCCTTCTTCACCCTGAGGTAAGCTTTTAAAAATCCTAAGTGTCCTCCTAAAGGACAAGTGTGCAATTCCAAAATAATCTTTTGTTTTAGTTGGGAATTCTTACAAAGATATAAGCGATCTTTGTACCATAAGGAATCATTTTTCCAACTAAATGTATCAGATTTACTAGGATCTTGCTGCAACTTTTGAATGAGTGTCCACACTTCTTCGTCCTTCTTCCATTCATCTCTTACTTCGGTTATACAATCTGGTTGGATAATAGAAATGGCACAAAGCAATGCTTCCACCTCTTCATTCTTTCTTGAAAGTGCATCTGCAACAACATTTAGCTTCCCTTTTTTCTAGATTATTTCAAAGTCATAACCCAACATCTTTGTGACCCATTTTTGTTGCTCTTCTAAATATAGTCTTTGTTCCAAAAAGTGTTTAAGACTATCATGATCAGTTTTTACCTTGAAGTGTCTTCCCATTAGGTAAGTTCGCCATTTCTTTAGTGCATGCAGTATTGCTAACATTTCTTTCTCATAAATAGGTTTCTGTAAATACTTTCCTTTGATTGGATGGATTTCAAAAGCAATGGGTCTTCCTTCTTGCATTAAAACAACACCAATTCCATTTCTTGAGGCATCACATTCCACAATAAAGGTTTTTGTGAAGTCTGGCGTAGCTAAGACCGGTGCTAGGCACATTGCCTCTTTAAGATGTTAAAAGGCCTTAGTTTCTTCAGGAGTCCATGAAAATGCATCTTTCTTCAATAATGTTGTTAGAGGTGCTGCTATTCTCCCATAATTCTTAACAAACTTGCGATAATACCCTGTTAACCCGAGAAATCCTCGCAACTGCTTTATGGTTGTGGGGACTTTCCATTCCTTAATGGCTTTAATTTTGTTGGGGTCTACCTTAACACCCTCGTGAGATACAATATGACCCAGATATTCCACCTCTTGTACTCCAAAGAAACATTTGGATGTTTTTGCATATAATTGTTTCTCCTCCAATAGTTTGAGCACTCTGTCAACATGTTGAACATGATCCTTCCAAGACCTGTTGTAGATTAGTATATCATCAAAAAATACTAGCACAAATTTTCTAAGGAAGGGTTTTAAAATGGAATTCATCAACCCTTAAAATGTAGAAGGTGCATTGGTAAGGCCAAAAGGCAAGACCAAAAATTCATAACGACCCTCATGAGTTAGAAATGTTGCTTTCGGAATATCTTAAGTCTTCATTATAATTTGATGATATCCTGAACGAAGATCCAACTTGGTAAAATAAATTGCTCGATGTAATTCATCCAATAATTCATCAATCACAGGAATGGGAAATTTATCTTTAATGGTGAGATGATTGAGCTCCCTATAATCCGGACACATGCGCCATGATCCTGTTGGGAAAAATACTGAGAGGGGGGGGTGAATCAGTATTTAGGGCAAACTGAAACTTTTTACTTTTTCATGCTCTAAAACCCATACGCTACTTTGCTAAAGCCAACTAGCGTATACACGCGGATATCCTTCATAAAACTCGCGTATACACAGAGATCTAATTATGCCATTAGTTCTTCACTTATATCATTCCATCATTCATTCATTAGATGTTCTATAAACAGTAAACATGTGCAGTAAGAATAGAATAAACCATCACATAAAGCATCACACATGAACACCGGGATTTTTAGGTGGAAACCCAAGTCGGGAGAAAACCACCGCTGCAGTTTCTCAGCCTTCAATATTTTATTATAGATAAAACATCTTACAACATATGTGCTGGTGCAGACTCTACCAGCACGCAGGCACCCACCTGCGCTCGTTTACCAGCCTCTCCTGGAAGGGAGCTACGACCCCCTGATCTCGTTTACCAGCCTCACCTGGAAGGGAGCTACGACCCCCTGATCTCGTTTACCAGCCTCACCTGGAAGGGAGCTACGACCCCCTGACTGAAGGCTACAACCCTCAGCACCTCGATGGACCACATTTCATCAATTTTCACACCGGATCCAACAACTACAATAGAGCACAACTTGCAGGCCACGTTTCATCATATTTTCAGACTCGACCCTCTCCATACATTTAAGCACAGTCAAACATCAACAACAGATAGCTAAAACACAGTAGATCAGATCAGACATTTCATACCCCATACTTCAGCAAACCCTAGTTTGCATACGCGCTTTCCTTTCACTGATGTCGCGTATATACGCGCTTCCGTCCACATCAACCAGCGTATACATCTGTACAAACTTCACTGCGCATACGCGCCTTTTCTTCAGCGAAGCCACGTATATACCCGCTTCCTCTGCGGCGAACTAGCGTATGGATCTTCAACCATTACAGAGCTGCATACTTCTTCAGATCAGATATTCAGTTCAGATTCAACCCTTTACTTCAGACAGATGTTCGCCTCATCACAGATCTAATCACTCCATAAACAGATCTAGCAAATACAAGTACATTTCAGATCTAGAAATCACGCTTCATCATTTCTTCATAAGTGCATCATAGATTCAGATCTATCATCAAACCTTTACCCTTTCCATACAGATATACTTCACAGAGAAGTATTCATTCAAGCTCAGACATCTTGCACCCACACTCATCATTTGCACAATGAATTTCTTCTCCTTATATAGGTTTATCCTTTTTCAATACCACGGGCCCCTTTTTCAATACCATGAGCCAAAACAATACCATGAGCCTTCAATACCACGGGCCCCTTTTTTCAATACCATGAGCCAAAACAATACCATGAGCCCAAAACTACATTACTTCAGATGGTATTCCTGAACGGGGTCATTTAGACGAATCATTACTCAATACAATGGGTCAATACCATGGTGGTTACCCCTGGTTTTGCACTTTATGAGCGCTTTTTCCCATACGCGACTTGGAACGTTATTTCCCGCGTGCATACGCGACTTCTCCTAGACAAATCCGCGTATTCCTTGAGACATACTCTTTTCATCATAGATCTAGCACATATTGAATTCCTTTCTTCATTACCTTCTGTACTCTCTATAGATACATCAGATTTTCATCTTTAAACAGGTTCATCAAGACATATTCTATCAAGCACAACTTCATCAAGTAAGTTGCCATCATCTTCATCAGGTGGGTTGCCATTCAAGAACAACTCTCTACATCATATTGTCAACAAACATCATATCACATCAGATTTACATCATTTACCAAGTCCATCAAGTCAAGAATAACCTCATCAGGTGTATTGCCATCAAGGACAACACATGCCAATAATCTCATGTCTTCATCTTCATTCAGTGGGTTGCCATCAAGGACAACACTCTGCATCATATTGCCAACAATCTCCCCCTTTGGACTTGATGGCAACCACGATGGTGTTTGATCACCACAACAGATAGGTACATAATGACACCATGTCACTCTCCATTCTTTGACACCATTATCTTCATTCAAACACCATGTCACTCTCCCCCTTTGACATCAAGGGCAAAGGGCGGATCAAAACCAACATACTCTCCCCCTTTTCTCCTCATGTGGAAGAAGCGTTCTGCAGATCTGATATATACTAAAGTGACCAAGCTCCCCCTGAGTTCATGCTGAATCTTCAAACATATTTTTCAATGAAGTACATGACTCTATGAAGTTCCTATCACCAAAGACTCATACTTACATCAAATATCCAACCAAGTGGATTTACATATGAGACTCAAGTACCCAACCAAGTAGGTTTACACATTTCAACTCAGCTACCCAACCAAGTGGGTTTACAAAATTTGACAAGTCCTTACATGACTGAATATTACAATTTTACATCATGGGTCTCAACATGACCTTTTCATCAAAATACAAATATGACTTTTCAT